>OZ022508.1:18930385-19130559 GCA_963989385.1 Ctena decussata
ACTACAAAGTGTGAAATATGGTCAAAATATGCATGTCATTCAAGGGGATGTAATTCTGCCATAATGACCTGGATCAAAGTTCTGTTTCCTTTATGCACATGTTCAATGCATGTCTGAACTGTGTTACAAGTTTCAAATCCCTACATCAAATACAATTGGAGGAGTTGCAGAGACAACAGTACTACAAATGTGAAATATGGTCAAAATATTTATGTTATTCAAGGGGACATAATTCTGCAATCAAGACCTTAATCAAAGTTCTGTTTCCTTTATGCACATGTTCAATGCATGTCTGAACTGTGTTGCAAGTTTCAACTCCCTACATTAAATACTGTAGGAGGAGTTGCGGAGACAAGAACAGTACTCAAATGTGAAATATGGTTATAATATGTATATTATTCAAGGGGACATAATTCTGCAATCAAGACCTTAATCAAAGTTCTGTTTCCTTTATGCACATGTTCAATGCATGTCTGAACTGTGTTGCAAGTTTCATTTCCCTATATCAAATACTGTAGGAGGAGTTGCGGAGACAAGAACAGTACTCAAATGTGAAATATGGTCATAATATGTATATTATTCAAGGGGACATAATTCTGCAATAAAGATCTTAAGCAAAGTTATGTTTCCTTTATGCACATGTTCAATGCATGTCTGAACAGTGTTGCAAGTTTCAACTCCCTGCATCGAATACTGTAGGAGGAGTTGGGGAGACAAGAACAGTACTACAAAGTGTGACGGACGGACATACGTACGTATGCACGGACGGACAAGGGCAAAACTAAATGCCCTTCCCCACAACGTGGCGGGGGCATAATTAAACAATAAAACAGAGCAAAGAGATGTTGCACTGAATACCTACCTATAAAGAACTCTGACTCTGTTGTTGATGTGTCTGCTAGTGGGTTGATTATTCTGATCACCTCTAACTGTTCTCGTAGACCCAAACTGTTGGTAACTGTCGATGATAGCTCTTCCACTGTCTCCAATCTCTCGTCTCGTGTCATCTTACTCCTGTAAATGGTTGATAAGCTTCAATTATCCAGAGCACTAGATAAGAGGGAGTATTTGATGATAATTAGGGATAATTTTTGTTAATTCTGCATAAAAACATATGTTGTGACCCCACATCTGAACCGTCTCGACGAGACGGTTCAGATGAGGGGTCACAACATATGGTTTGAATGAGAGATAAGAAAAATTATCCTTAATTATCATCAAATACTCCCTCTTATCTAGAGCCATGATTATCACAGACTCTGAGAAGGGAGAATATATTTAATGATAATTAAAAGGATAATTTATGTTAAACCTTCATGAAAACATGTGGTGTCCTCATCAGAATCAACTGGCTGAGGCTACCTGAATGAGGGGTCACAACGTATGTTGACATAGAGACATAAAACAGATTATCTCTACACTATGACAAATACTTCCTGTTACTGAGAGCTTTGCTTCATAATGTTGCCACAAAAAACAGGCATTTATCTCTTATACATAAGCCACGGAATGCGATGTCTTGTCTGACAGCCCATTGTTACAAAACAGAGTTTAACTAGAAAACTTGACACACAGTTTACTGCCGCTGACAACACCAGGAAGATATGCCCCGCTTTTGCTAGTCAAAGGCAAGACAATAAAACTGATTGAAATAATTCAAATTCTGTTTTTAACTAGAAATGTTTTGTCCAACTATGATGTTTCCAAAACTGTGTACTGGCAGTGTATCAATACACCTTAAATACAGCACTACAAAACCAACAAAGTGGCATGTGCACCCAGCGAAGACTCGGATCAGCCTAGGCATTTGCCCAGTCTGATCAGAGTCTTCGCTGTCCACATGGAGGTAGCTTAGACCCTTAGGGACCCTGTAAGGGCACAGGGAAGGCTCTGATGAGACTTGGCGGATGCCAAGGCTGATCTGAGTCTTTGCTGGATGCACATGCCACTTTGTTGGATTTGTCGCGTCGCGGCTTATATATATATACACACCATTTCTTATTTCCTCTCCTTCTGTGTCTACACCGACACTGTTTGCTGGTTACCGGAGTACAAGTAAATGCTTGTGAAGCTTCAGGTACTACAGGGCACCAGTCATTGTCAAGGCTGTAATCACTCGAGGAGACCAAACTTGATGGCTCTGTCCAATCAAGACTGTCCAAGTTCAAGGACTCTGAAGTTTGAAGGCATCATTATGTAAAATAATGGTGGCAAAATTACTGTTCTCTTAAATAGATCAGCTCCAGCAGTAAAATTTTGAGTGATAAATCACTGTTTGGATATCAGCTGTAAAGTAGATCATATCACAAGCACCAAGTGCAAGTGATATATCTACCAGTGAATTATTACTCAACAACTCACTGCTAGAGCTGAATTATTTTGATTCTAACACTCAAAAATGCTGACAAAGTATTCTTTTCATTCAACATCTCCCAACCTTCCTATCGGTGGGTTCTTGCTACTACAAGTATTCTAATAACTGTTTCACTTATAAATGTGAGTTTTTATTAGGGATGGGTATCGCCACTGAAAACCGTATCGCGATATATCACGATACACTGGTCCGTATCGGGATACGTATCACGATATATCGTGACTTCTTTTTAAGTATGTACTTCCATGTTATATGCTTTTACTGTGTTGTTTGCTTCTGTCTTTTATTAAATGATTGTAATAAAAATGAACATCCCATTCTTTACCTGTTTATTTTAACACCAAAACAAATTATAACCAGCTCATGTACTTTATTAAAATGCAACTGTTACTGGTCTGCGATCTCATTTAATTTAACTAATTGACTTACTTACTGACGTGACCCTGGTGACCATGCATCTGGTGCATGACTTCTTTATTTGTTATTCTGCCCTGACCCAGTTTTGCCCCAAGGCGAGAATGAAAAAAGCATGCAGATTTTCAACACCAGTTGTCATCAAAGATCAAAAGGAATTGACACGTGTCTGAAGTCTAGGTGAATTATTTTATCGGTGACATGAAAAGGAAATACACTAAATAATCGGACAGAAATTGCTGAGCAAATGTTGTAGACCAAGATCAGACAGCGCATTGGAGCAGTGTGATCAGGATCTGCAGTCTAGTATGTCAACAAAATAATGAAACTTCCCGTAAGTGAAAATGTGATATACACACACAAAAAAAATGTTCTAAAAGATGTTCGAATATTTACGTAAGTTATGAATGGGAATATGTGTCAAAATGATCATACTGCTGGAGTGATAGGATCAATTGGATACTGACAAAAGGATTAAACTGGACACTATTATCTACAATCAGGGTAATTTTTGTTCACATCTTCTTTGTGGGTGATAATTACGGAGATAAAAGACAAAAGAGGAAGCGAGCCTCTGGCAAAAGTAAACAATCAAAACCTGTTTTTAAAGACTATTGGCTTTAATTGACTTTACTACCTAGAAAAAAAAGAATATTTGGGGCAAAATACTAACAAAATGAAAAGGAAACTGTTAATTAAAAGCATATAAAACGTTTTCACGAGAATGTCTGGAAACACCCGAAATTTACCGAGCGTACCGGTATAGCCAAAACGTATCGTGATTCGTATCGTTGGAATTTTGAATTGCGATTTACCGGTATACCGGTAATATCGCGCACCCCTAGTTTTTATGACCATTTTAGAAACGAAAAAGAGATGTTATGCAGTCTAACGTCTCAAAGCAAGTCAGTATTTTCCAGTTATGTCAGCAATTAGATAAATAGAGATTATCATATGGCAATTTTCATATCGTACCTCATATCAACCCGAGACTCTCATATCAGCCCGAGACTCCCATATCAGCCCGAGGGCTGATATTGGAGTCAAGGGCTGATATGAGAGGCGAGGGATGATACGGGGTATGATATGAAAATCGCTATATCATAATCTATTTATCATATATTTTTATTATGTGATGATATGGCTTTTTAGCCCTAGGGATGAGATTGGTCATATGGGGTGTGATACAGATGATATGAGTTTTTCTCCCTAGGGAGTGATACGGGATTTGGCTATTTTGGTGATACGGCCTTCGAGATATGCAGTCCTGATACATGCATGAAAGTCTTGCCTGTATCCCAGATGTAAAAAGAATGTATTTCCTAGTAAAATATATGACAAGGCTACAAAACAGTGAATTGTTGCAGTATAAAACACAGACTCTTCCCATTGCATCTATATTATTAAAGGTGCATAAATAATTTCCTCATCCTAGTTCTTTAGTCTCTGTAATCAAGAGTTAAATCCAACCCTATACAAAACAAAGCTGGGAGTTATGACTTGATATTTACTTTTGCATTTTATCCAGCTGTACAGACACTGTACTCTGAACAACTGACATAAAATGCTTGATAATACCAACACTGGCTACATATATATCATAATTTCGAAATATCATTCAGTCAGACAATCATTTCCACCATATATCTGAAGGTGATGTCTAAGTCATACCGAAAGACAACTGAAGACAACCTCTTATTACATTTTTGATAGAGTGTCCGGGGATGGCTAGAATTCAGCAGAAGGCATATTTCACCTAAATACTGTCTCAAAAAAGAGCTAAACCACAAAACTTGCCGAAAAGTTAATGACGCTGACACAGGCCCTGGAAATTAATACCTGTATATCATATACATGTATTTGCAGGCAAGCCAAAAATAAAGTGAGTCAGACTATAGTGCAGTACAAAGTTTTCTATGTACAATAAACAATCTGAATGTGCCAACAAACTAATTTCTGCATTTAGGCAAGATTTTAAGTTACAAGAACTAACTAATTTTAACGTGATTTTCTCAGAGATACAAGAAACCACATCTCAGTATTTTTATCTCCTCAATACACAACTGTGCTTAAGTATTGGGACACCTAAAACAATTAATTTTCCATTTGTCCCAAATGGAAAATTAATGTTTTTTTAGGTGTCCCAATATTTAACCACTTGTAAGGTATTTTGTCTTTATTTGGAGCTATAAATTAGTTTACCTGATATATCTGACGTGTCAAGGCCAGCCAAGAGACAGGAGGAGAGGTGGACATTCTGTAGAAATGTTTCATCATCATCATGATACAGATCATCACTGCTACACTCCGAACTGGCTATACTCGTACCACTGGAGTATGTATAACATACAATCTCCTTGTCTTGGAATTCCAAAACACTGCAGGTAAAAATGAAATTACACTTTTTATGAATGGGTATAACCTATTAGTCCTAATTAACACCTGGCTCTAATAACACCCCCGCCCCCTCCCTTCCGTCGCATTTTCCATAAATAATGTTATATTGACTTGCAAGCCTTTGCCTTTTCCACCAGTTTTGCAAAGGAGAACAACAAGTATTCCTGTTTGTTTTTCTGCAGGATGTAGCTCTTCCAACTGGGGTCTACTCTTCCGGGAAAGAATTTGCTCCTATAGGAGCAAATTCTTATTTTAGAGCTGACCCTTATTGAGAAGGTAGGCAAAAAAGGAAAACAGTAAAATCACTTCATCTGAAAGTAAATCAGGCCCCGAGGTAATAAAACTTGAGTATATTCTCAACTCAAAATAAAGCACACTGATTGGCTGCTTCCGAGCATTTGCTCAGAAGCAGCCAATCAGTGTGCTTTATTTTGAGTCTGAGAATGTGCTCAATTTTTATAACCTCGGGGCCTGTTCACCTTAATACTGCTTATTAGAAGTATTTTGGCAGTGGCTGATTTACATCTCTTTAGACTCGAGATGATGCCCCCACCCCATATTGCAAAATACAATGCCCTGGGGCACTTAATAGGACTGATATGGTAGCTCAATCTTTTTCTGCCATTTTTACAATGAGAAGCAACTTTTGTGACTTCCTGTTGGCTTCCTGAGTAACAAAACCCTTTCAAACACAGCTATACCTATTCACTATGACCCATTGCATTCTGGGTATTTTGTTGTCTGCGGAAATGGTCGTCTGCATCAAAAATCAAGAATATTTCTGCAATATTGGTCTAACTAATTCTTGTAGAAATGATGTATTTTGGATCTCAGATTAGGCCCCATGTTTGTGGGGCCTGATTTGGATCCAAACTGTTTGCCCAGATACCCCTAAAGGGGTATCCCGAATGGAATGGGTTAAGAAATTTAAACCAAGACAGGGTTTCAAACTTTCAACGTGTATGAAGTGTGTACATACTCATTTGAGTCTTCTTCATCTACCACAGGAAGTCGGAAGTCTTGAGACAACAGCACTTCGGGAGACCAGGGTCTGAAATATAATTTAAAACTTAGTTTTTCGTTATTCTATCTGCATGTATAATAAGTCAAGAAAATATATATCTGATTTATGCTTCTGTGATAAAAGAGATGGTGGTAGAAACTTAAGGGAATCGGGAAGCATAATGCATGTTGCAATTATTAATTGGCTTGAAGGCATGTCATCTGAACTTCTTGGCCAATGCCATCAAATGACCTGCAAAGCAAGATGACCAAAGTGCATATTTGCTTCTGTTAAAAGAGCATAATATTATGTGCTTTTGTGGTACAGTGTGATATGCACCTACTTATTGTTATTGTCCAGGCAAACAAGAATTCTGCAGGAATCTATGTCTTGCCCTTCTGCCAATTGTCTTAAAATAGAGCTGACCATAAAAATCAACAATGCGCTAATGGCGATGCATACCCTACTAAACTAATACCTACGTTTTGTTTCAGCTAATTGCAGGCAAGACAAACTAGGAAATGGGTTTATGAAACACTATGCCACCAACCATATACTTGACTCTAAAGAACGTTCATCCCATAGCTTGTTGCAATACAAAATGCATGTGTCCGAAAAAGGGAAATAACTGAATTGAAAATTTACAAAATATGCTTAAAAGTTAATCAGCTCATCTCCAAGCATGTTAACACTCATTCTGAGAGTCTTTTCCTGCCGATTTTCTGTAAACAAGACATTAGTATCATTTTACAGTGTCCAAAAGAAGCTCATAAAAGTCTTAATACTTTTGTGAAAGCAATCCGCCACATCCATTCACTGCCAAGTAAGAGTTTATCAAGTAATCCATTGACAGATAAACTATATCAATAATCTTTTTTCAGATGCCCACCTATAGATTAACCGACACTATGATAAATTGTGGTAGCACTCGTAACAGAATGAGTTTCATGTTCTCAAAGTGGAAATTAGTCTCGACTGAGCTGATGATACGGGCATGGCCCGATGTTGCAAAGCAACGTCGGCTGGCCCCAAAGGGGCCAGCAGACAGCCTGCCTATAGGTAACACGTAGGAAAAACAACATAAAAAAATCTAACCTATGGCTTTTACCTTGCTTGTTCCTTTGTAAACATTGCAAATCTCGGAGAAAACAACGTTCTCCGAGTTCGGGTCATTTTTTGCTCAATAAAACAACAGCGATTTATTGGTTTATGCTTCTTTCATACTTCTTCAAACATGACAGATAAACAAATGTTGATGAGATCAAATAACAAAAAAACGAAAAAATAAATATTTAAATAGAATCGTTCCATTCTATTTGCCGTTGAAACGAAGGACTCTCTGAGAAGATTTCAAACCCTGACAGTGAAGTGCCGGTCTGTTCTTACCAAAAAGAAATATATAGAGAAATAAACAGAAAAACATACTTTCTCCTTTTTATATTATCGAGATAAACTTGAATTCTAAATGTTTTGTTTTCAAATTTTCAATATTTCCACCTAGATTACATGTCGTCTGCTAGGACACGTTCGACCAGAACCGTAGGTAAACCCCGTACCGCACCACGTAAAGTGGAAACACGAAACACTGCACGTCTGTTAGACTGCTGCTGGAATAGATAATTATAACGTGTGAAGATTGCTGAAAGCTAGACCTAAAAATGCCATGCCCGTTTCTAGGCTGTGCCTAAATACATTTTATCTGAATGCCTCGGTATGCAAGATATATAAATGCAATGGAATTTGATACTGACGTCAAGGTATTGCGTTTTCTCTTCTTTTTTTTCTTTCTTTTTTTGTCACGAAAACTGATGACAATACAATTTTTACCTCGTAAAGGCTGTATCAGATATCATTTGAAACTACTTTCACAATGGACTTGTTCTAGGTAACGCTGAATAGGCTTAGTGACGTAAAATCATATATTAGTGATCAAAAATTAGTCATTGCTTTTCTCTCTTTTTCTGAAAATGTGGCGTCAACGTGTACCGAGAGCCGCAAACATGTCACAATATATTTGCAACAGCGTCTCCGATTGGATAAAATTTAGCAATAACACTTTTCATTGGTTTAAAGTCGACCTCGTGCCGTGCGATTCTTGCCGGGCACCTGCTAAATGTATTCCGGCGCAGTGGGTGAATTTTCCCCTGATCACAGATAAGCAGGAACCCAGCCTAAAAGCTTTGTTTACAAATGGCACCCAAGAGACGGAGTGTGCAGATTGCTGGAAACTTGAGACATTTGACACTTTACGAAGTATCCTGCGTTTACAGCAATCACTGTAGAAGTTTTTAGTAAAATGTTAGTGAGCTGAAATATTTCTTGCATGTTACAGACCTAGTTACAGGAAGTTAAAAGAGCTTCCACTTCCAATTGACACTGACTGATGTACGGTACTAGTTTTCGGCTGAACTAATTTTCGGACCATTAAGTTTTAATTAAATTTGATGTCATCAATTCCCAGATGTAATGAGTATTTGCATTTACATTATATCAGTCTTAGAGTGGCAGGTTGCAGATTCGTACAGGTTGCAGATTCGTACACTTGGAGTTTTAGGACCTCTACTGAATGCATCATGTCAATTAAAAAGAAATTAATTATACGACTGTTTACACAATCTATCGTGTCAATCATTTTCAGTGCACGCTCGCACGTGCCTTGTAGATTTCCGTCATTGCAGATGATTTTTCCGACCGTCTTCACTGCTGCCTCTCTGATAAAGCAGTTTGATTTCATAATCGAGGAGCAGAATGGCCAAGTCCACAGCTTATTTTAATAACAGATGTTGAGAAAATCATTCTGCTTTAAGGTACATACATTTACTTCAGTGCAAAATGTCATGAATATTTTAAAATTTCCATATTCTGAGCGGAGTCCCGCTCGCTGACTCATTCGATTCAGTTCTGTTATGCTTACAGATGTTGTCGGTAATTCGTTGTACCAGCTATATTGAAGTGCTTAAAATCTTACTTTCTTACTGACAGTCGACCTTGATATTTTGCACGTCTTTCTGAAATATATTAGTTTTGTTCAAAACAATGTTGCTTTATCTGGCTCTTGTTTTGTTATTCAAATATAGTGGTGTACAAATCTGCAAACTGTGTCAAGAAAAAAACTCCTCTTTTCCGGCAGCGGCCTTATGTTAGCCACCGAGCTGGGTACCAAAGCTGGATCTAATTTTAACTTTTCAAAATTAACAAGAAATGTGTATTAGGTTGACACTGACATATAAAACGGGAATTCTCAGGTGTAAGAAAAATACAGTAAAAACACATGTAAAACTGTACGAATCTGCAACCACTCACTCTATATCAACCAAAATAATTGCTGCTTCAGAAATCAAGATTCTGAGTGACTACCAGCACGGCTTCAGGAAGAAGAGATCATGTGAGACACAGCTCATCACCACCATACATGACCTCGCAGTTGGACTAGACAGACAGCAACAAGTTGATGCTATTTTGTTGGATTTCAGCATGGCCTTCGATAAAGTTCCACATCATCGCCTGGCAGTCAAGCTCCATCACTACGGCATCAGAGACAAGAACCTATCCTGGATCCAAAGTTTCCTCGCAGATAGGAACCATCAAGTAGTCCTTGATGGGAAGACATCTTCTCCTGTCACATCTGGAGTTCCACAGGGTACAGTACTTGGACCTCTCCTGTTCCTGGTATACATCAATGACCTGCCCTCAAGAAATTCCTCTTCAGTACGACTCTGCGCAGATGACTGTCTGCTGTACAGAGTTATACGAGACCAGAAAGATGCAGAGTCACTACAGAGAGATCTTAATAATCTACAGGAATGGGAAAGAGATTGGCAGATGGTATTTAACCCAGACAAGTGTGAACACATCCAGATCACCAACAAGCGAAATGTCATACCAACCTCTTACAGCATTCATGGACAGACCTTGAAAGAAACGTCAAAAGCATAGTACCTTGGAGTCACCATAGACAGTAAACTGTCCTGGAACAGCCATATTGATGCAGTGACGAAAAGGGCCAACCAGACTACAGCTTTCCTTCGCAGAAATCTTTCAAGCTGCCCAAAGGATGTTAAGGCCAAATGCTACAAGTCCATAGTTCGTCCACAGCTTGAGTATGCTTCGACGGTATGGGACCCAGTGACAAAATCCAACATAGCCAAATTGGAGTCTGTACAGAGGCGAGCCGCCAGGTTTTGCTGCAATGACTACCGCCGAACCAGCAGTGTCACTTCAATGTTGCAAGAACTTGGATGGGAGGACCTTCAATCAAGGCGAGACCAGAGCAAAATCACAATGATGTACAGGATCGTCAATAACCATGTTGAAATCCCTTCAGGCCAGTACCTGACAGCCACAGGAGTAGCAACTAGAGGACACCATCAACGATTCCTGCCAGTATTATGTTCCATCAACGCCTACAAGGGATCCTTCTTTCCATCAACAGTCTGTCTCTGGAATGGTCTGCCTGCCAAGGTCATATCTGTACCGACTCTGGATGACTTCAAGCTCCTTGTCAGTGCAGATGTCCTAAGACCGTGATTGTGAACAACATGTTTTTATCTGATTTTAACTGTACATAAGAACCTCCCAGCACGAATGTTTTAAGGTTGTTCACAGTGCGACTATGCCAATATTGGCCATGCACTTAATTGGTAGATGTATATGTAGAATCAAGTCAAACAGATTTGGCATATTTTCAGTAGAGAGAGTTGCAGATGTTACAGTGACCGTACATAAAGAATTTTCTTTGTTGCTGTAGACATTCGGGTGGAATTTTAACTGAAGCTTTATAGACAGGAAAAATGATTTTTCTATGAAAATTTTGATGTAACTTCATGGTGTTATTCTTAAATAGGGTTAGAATAAGTATGAACAAATTTTGATTGCCCATAAGTGGCTTATCTGGTTGTCATGATGTTAAAAATGTGTTTTTTAGATAGCCAAGTGTCGGAGCCAGTCCTAGTCTTATCTTGTGTCCCTTAAGGCTTGGCCTTAGGGCCAGTGAGTCCTTGTTCTCATTTTTATTATTGATCTTCCAGATATCTTAAAGTCTTTTATTCACCTGTTTGCAGGTGGCTTTGTCCTGGTTAGAAACATTCCACCATGCACCCCCCCCCTTATCTTGTGTCCCTTAAGGCTTGGCCTTAGGGCCAGTGAGTCCTTGTTCTCAATTGTATTGTTCTCAATTGTATTATTGATCTTCCAGATATCTTAAAGTCTTCTATTCACCTGTTTACAGGTGGCTTTGTCCTGGTTAGAAACATTCCATCATGCCCTCCCCCCCCCCCCCCCCCAGACGGTTCTAATGAGGGGTTGCAATATATGTTCAACTGTAATTAAAAAACTTGGCATTCCAAAAATATATGTTCTTATGTTTCATCTAAATACTTCAGTGCTATGAACAAGTTTATGTATCTTCTGTTATGTATGACCCTAAGTGAAAGCTGCAAAGTTAAATTGAAACTTAACTTCCCAGCAATGACATAGTGAACAATCTTATATTCTGTCACTGCAAAGTTCTGTTGATTTCTAGTTTTTGTGTCTGTGGTCAAAACAATGTATCCACCTTCCAGGTTAGCCTGACAAGACATCCTGTGCCACAAAACTATAACAGGCACAGTCTAGTCATAACTTTACAGAGCGCTTAATACAGCTGCATTTTCGTAGTACTGTGGTTAAGTCAAGTGTTCCACCCTATGCCAGAGGAGATGTTGTATTAGTCCTATTAAACACCTTTGGGCATCCCATATTATGAAAGGGAGCATTGTTTAGAGCATATATATAAAGAGTGGTACATGAGCCACTGCCAAAAAAAATCAGCTAAACAATATTAAGGTGAAGGGATATACTTTCAGATGAAGTAATTCTTCCATATTCCTTTTTTGCCTCTTTCTCAATAGGCATGATAGGGATCAACTCTTGAAGGAAAGAATTTGCTCTCATAATCTAAGGGCAGATTCCCTCCTTGAAGAGTGGACCATATTTGAAAGAGCTATGTCTTCCAGAAAAGCAAACAGTAATTCATGTTTTTCCCCTTTGTAAATCTGATGGAAAACACAGAGGTTGGTTAAGGTTTCCCATAGCCTAATAGCCGTAGGGGCAGTGGGGGTTAGAGACCCACTGTATCTTGGGCACAGCTGATGAAAGGCGGAGCCCATCCCTCTCCTTCCGCTGCCTTATCCTTCCCTGATTCGAAAAAGATACCCATTTACTGCTGGGTTGACAGAGAGAGTTTTCCAGTCATCGTATGGCAACAGTGAGCCGTGAACTCACGACCTTACGGTAACTTTCTGCACAATAGCCGAGCCACTCTAACCACTTGACTACGGCGCCTCTCTCAATGCCAAAAAGAGGTTGGCAAGACATAATAACATTATTTTTGGAAAAGAGGCAGGGGGGCATTTATTAGAGCAGAGACATTTATTACAATTGATAGCGTATGTCTTGCACCACTTGGGATCAAACCCACAACCTCTAGAGTCATACTCTTTTCGAGTCATGCGGTATTTATTACATGTATCTAAGATAGCTTTACCTGTTTGGGAACTAAGTTTTATTCTCAATTACAAAAATTGATTAGGAATTAGGGTTAGTGGTTGATATTTTTTGTAGATCAAAGATTTGTTTCATCTGCCTGCACAAAAATTTTATTATGGAATCATTGGTTCCTACTGTATTTTGTAGCTTGTTGTCCATTTGATAAGCTCACTTATTTTGTACCTGAGTGCACTGTGTCATTAAGAGAGTCTCTTTAGCTGAGAGGAGGAAACATGATAAATTTTGGAAGTACTGGCAGTTGGTGGTAGCTGGAAATGATGGGAATCAGAAATAACATCAAGAAAATTAAAGTGACCCCAAATTTCTTTGTTCTATTCTAGTTAACCTTCAGAAACAGTGACAATGTCTCTGAGGACCAAGATCAACGGCTTCACCGCCTGGGTAAACCTGAGACTGACCCCCTACAATCAGCTGTTGAACAATGTGCTCATGGATCTTCTTAATGGAACTCACATGAAGTTCTTTGTTGAGAGTTTCACTGGCAGGGATTTGAGAAGGCTTGAAAATATGGATGGGTGAGTATCTGACAGAAGCCCACATAAGATGAGTATTTTATCTATCTACATATGAGCCGCGACGCGAGAAAACCAACAACGTGGTAGTGCGCCCAGCGCAGACTCAGATCAGCCAGGGCATCCGCCCAGTCTGATCAGAGTCTTCGCTGTCCCCATGAAGATAGCTTAGACCCTTAACTACCCTGTAAGCGCTATGCGAAGACTCTGATCTGACTGGGAGGATGCCCACGCTGATCTGAGTCTGTGCAGGGTGCACAACCACATTGTTGGTTTTCTTGCGTTGCGGCTCATATATACTGCATCCACCCCACAGAGAGGACTTTCGAATTAAGATAAACCTTTACCTTTTTTACCTGATGCATATTGCTGATCCTGAGCAAACCTTTACCTTTTTTACCTGATGCATATTGCTGATCCTGAGCAAAGCTTTACCTTTTTACCTGATGCATATTGCTGATCCAGGATCAGCAATATGCATCAGGTAAAAAGGTAAAGGTTTCCCATAATCTAGTGGCCAGAGGGGCAGGTGGGGTTAGAGGCTCACTGTATCTTGGGCGCATCATATGAAAAGTGGAGCCACTCAACAGTGAATTGTTTCATTTGATTGGTCTCATCCATTAGGTCCATCCTAAGTGTTAAAATAAAACTAGTTTGCTAGTACTCACCACTTGTTTTTAGGCATAGTCTTTGGAGCTCTAGTGATTTCTGTGTTTAACCAAAACTTGAAAGTGTTATCCCATTCCATTCGGGATTCCCCTAAAGGGGTATCTGGGCAAACAGTTTGGATCCAGATGAGGCCCCACAAACGTGGGGCCTGATCTTAGATCCAAACTGTTTGCTGCCTAGTCATCGTTTCTACAAGAGTTAGTTAGACCAATATTCGCAAAATATTCTTGATTTTTGATGCAGACGACAATTTCAGCAGACGACAAAAGCAATGGGTTAAAATAAAACTAGGTTGCTAGTACTCACCACTTGTTTTTAGGCATAGTCTTTGGAACTCTAGTGATTTCTGTGTTCAACCAAAACATAAATTTTTTTCTATATAGCACCTGTCATTCAAAACAAAAGTCTTTCCCGCTTATCAAGGAAGACTACTTGAATAGAGATCTAGAAAAGGGTGGCTTTTGATAAACAATTGTCATTCAAAACGACCAAAAAAAATTTATTTTCAGATTGTCACAGCAACAGTTGGAGACTAGGGTGGGATGGGTGATTGATGAGCTGAAGAAATGTAGTGTCCTGCCAGACGATGTCTATGTTGATTCTAGGCTGTTTGCCATGAGAAGTGCAGAACATGTAATTAAAAAAATTGTGGGATAATAGCTATAATTTTTTCTCAAAAACATAGATTGTTACTCTCATATGAACAGTCCCAATATGACTGTTACAATGAGGGCCTATAGGTCACTATAATGTCTCTATACAGATTGGACAAAAGTCATCCTGCTTCTCAAGGAATACTTCTTGAATAGAGATCTAGAAAAGGATGGCTTTTGATAAACAACTGTCATCCATCATTCTTCATGTTAAGACAGTTGATATAAATTTGCCAAGGAGGAATAAAAAAAAACATATACCAGAATTATTATAAAAAATCGTTCCTTTTATTAAAGCTGTGTTTGAGAAAAAGAGATTAATGTCCAAGTGTATATAATGTGTAGCCTAGGGCACTGCTTCTTGTCTACATGTGAGTCAGGTTTGTCCTAGTTCAGATCACCAAATGTATATAAATTACCCTTACAAAGGCCTTTTCATGCCTACACTGCTAAATTGAAGTAAATGGAATTTGCAAAGCGATTACTAAACAGAAGAGGTCACTTGAAGCTTTCTTTATGTTTCTTACCTTCCATTCTTGGTGTTTAAATGTTTAAAAATACTTTATTATACTGTGCCTAGGCTCCAGGAAATGCACAGGTGGATTGCAGATTGCAGACATTATAGAAGAATAAAAAGATAAAAGAAATAAACGAAAATTTAAGCACCATGTGAGGATAGGTTTTAACCCTTAAAGCACCAGAAATTAAAATTGTTGAATTGGCAAACAGTGTAGATCCAGATGAGGTGGCTCATAATGTTAGTGTTCGAATTCTCAATATGATATTGCTTGGACGAAACATTTTTAGCTCACCTGAGCCAGAGGCTCTGGGGGAGCTTATAGGATGGTAAGGCTCCGTCGTCCGTCCGTCCGTCCACAATTTCAAACGACTTCTCCTCTGAAACCGCTAGGCCGATTGTAACCAAATTTCATATAGAGCCTCCTGGGACCTTAGGAACGAAAAGTTGTTCAAACGGTCCTGGTCACATGACCAACATGGCCGCCATGCCCATATATGGTAAAAACCTAAAAAAATCTTCTTCTCCAGAACCAATGGGTCGATGGTCTTGAAACTTGGTATGTAGCATCGGGTACACGAGTACTACCAAGTACCAAGATTGTTCAAATTATGACCTTGGGTTGACCTTGATCTTTTTTACGGCAAGGTCAAATTTGCTTACTCATGCTTTTATATGGCAAAATGCTGCAACATAAGATATCTTGGAAACTGTTGAAGATTTTGGCCTAGAAATTGGTACATACAGTCATCTTAATGACTACATGAAGATTTTTGAGTACAAGAGGTCAAGGTCATTCTTTGACCTTTGACCCAGAACTCTCATATTTTGACAATATCAAACAATCTCCTCAAAAACCACAAGGCCAATTGTAACCAAATTTCATATAGATCCTCCAGGGGTTGAGGGAATGAAAATTTGTGCATACGGTCCAGGTCACATGACCAACATGGCCACCACGCCCATATATGGTAAAAACCTTTAAAAATCTTCTTCTCCAGAACCAGTAGACCGATGGCCTTGAAACTCGGTATGTAGCATTGGGTACTCAAGTACTATCAAGATTGTTCAAATTATGACCCTGGGTTGACCTTGACCTTTTTTACGGCAAGGTCAAATATGGGAAAATGCTAGAACATGAGATTTCATGGAAAGTTTTGAAGCTTTTGGTCTAAAAATTGGTACATAGAATCATCTTAATGAGTACATGAAGATTTTTGAGTACAAGAGGTCAAGGTCATTCTTTGACCTTTGACCCAGAAATCTCAAATTTTGACAATTTCAAACAATCTGCTCTAAAACCACTGTGCCAATTGAAACCAAATTTCATATAGAGCCTCGAGGGGTTGATGGAATGAAAATATTTTCTAACGGTCCTGGACACATGACCAACATGGCCGCCATGCCCATATATGGTAAATACCTTAAAAAATCTTCTTCTCCAGAACCAATTGACCGATGGCCTTGAGACTTTGTAAGTAGCATTGGGTACTTGAGTACTATCGAGATTGTTCAAATTATGACCTTGTGTTGACCTTGACCTTTTGCAGCAAGATCAAATATGGGAAAATGGTAGAACATAAGATTTCATGGAAAGTTTTGAAGATTTTGACCTAAAAAATTGGTATATACAGTTGTCTTAATGAGTTCATGAAGAATTATGAGTACAAGACTTAGAGGTCAAGGTCATTTTTTTACCTTTGATCCAGATTGCTCATATTTTGACATTTTCAACCATTTCCTCAAAAGCCAAAGGGCCAGTTGTGAACACATTTCATATAGAGCCTCCAGGGGTTGATTGAATGAAAATTTGTTCAAACGGTCCAGGTCACATGACCAACTTGGCCGCCATTACCGCTTACGGGATAAATCTTTAATATTTTTCTTCCCCAGAACCAATACACCTATGGTCCTGAAACTTGGTAAATAGCATGGAGTACTAGAGTACCACCAAGACTGTTCATATGGTGACCTTGGGTTTACCTTGACCTTTTTTGCGACATGGTCAAATATAAGAAAATGCTAGAACATAAGATTTCATGGAAAGTTTTGGAGATTTTGGCCTAAAAACGGTATATATGGTTGTCTAATGAGTACATGAAGATTTATGAGTACAAGTGGTCATGGTCATTCTTTGACTTTTGACCCAAAACTCATATTTTGACAATTTCAGACCTGATAAGTATAAGCAACCTTGCCAATTGTTCAGGTGAGCGATTCAGGGCCTCATGGCCCTCTTGTTGAAATTCTGCAGACGTAAATTTTGTCGTCTGCTTTTTGGCGCATTATTACACTGTTAGTACTGAGTACTTAATTTCTGCTTTCTCTTCATTCTACATAAAAATCAGTGAATAGCATTTCTGAAAAATACTAAAAACTGGGACATCTAAAATAATTATTGTAAAAACTATTTTAAGAACAATTAAGATCACATGACGTTATTTATCCATTTTTCACTACTTCATTGAGCAATTTGAGTCTATTGAATGTCTTTAAAAAGGTCATTGTGTGACTGTCACCAATTATTTTCTCCGTTGTTGGTTGTTTATTCTGTTTATTTTCTCCTATGGTTTGAATTATTGTAATTGTCCTAAAAAATTAATAGTTTGGTTTTTCAAAGCAGTAAATTCCCTCCCCCCCCCCCCCCCCCCCACCTCCCCCCCACCCACACACACACACAAACACACACAAAACAGCCCACAAAATTGAGATCCATCTTCTATTAAAGATGGATTTATATAACCCCTGCCATACCCCATCTCACCGCAGAATTGTTGCACAAGAATGGTCTAGATATACTGGATCATTTTGGAAAGGAAAAACCTCCCGCCTTACAGTCAAATGAATATGGTTTTCCAGTAAATATAGTTTATCCAGAATAGTATTGTAAATAGTAGCAGCATTTCTGTATGGTTGATTATTGTACTTAAATGTTGGTCTTTAGTTACTGTAGTTCTAGGACAGCCTTATGACACTTGGTATAAATGGATTAAATTGATTTTGCAATATGCATTTCAGGTATTTGACTTACTGTGGCGTCTAATCAGTCATGATATATGGTTTGTGTGGGAGAGAGCAGAGTATCTCCAAGTAGACGATATGGATGTTCTCACACAAGTCCCTTTTAAGGTAAGTTTGGTTCCCTTCATTATCATTACAAAAGCCGCAACTCGGCAAACATGCAAACCTCAAACCAGTCTAGGAATCCATAAAAACTGGCTTGAGCTTCTGGTTTGTACCTGTATATTCTTTAGAGTCTTTTTTGAGCTGCAACACGAAAAAAACAACCAAGTGGTTGTGCACCCAGCGCAGACCCAGATCAGCCTGGGCATCCGCCCAGTCTGATCAGAGTCTTCGCTGTCTGCATGGAGCTAGCTTAGAGCCTTAGCTACCCTTTAAGCGCTTAGCAAAGAGTCTGGTCAGACTGGGTGGATACCCAGACTGATCTGAGTCTGTGCTGGGCGCACAACCACTTTGTTGGTTTTGTCGTGTCGCGGCTCATATTATGCTGTTTGTCTGAACAAGAAAGGCTCTGAACCTTTGCCTTTTGCAGAGGCCACAAAAACTCTTTTTGTGAACCATATTTATTTTGGTTATGGGGATTTTCCCTTCAAAAATTTAGATCCCTGTTCTGGAGTGTTTCCCTTCCAAATCAATCCCAAAAATCGTTCTGGAAGGGAAAAACCCGTTTCAAAGCAAAATTACACAAGGCTAGTTCAGATAATATTTGGGGACATACTCTTGCTGTGTAAGCAAATAAATATGGTGTAATGGCCAAGTAGTCAACCATAGCGCCATATAAAAGTTGGGTTTTGATGATAATTGAATTCAGTGGATGGACACTTGGCGCCAGGTGTGTGCAACTATGGCTACATACAGCTGAGCCACTCAAGGAACGTTGTTACAAAAATTGAAACAGAACAAAACAGAATAATTGAAAAATGCTGAAAAATGCCAGGAGGTGCAAGTATGGATACCTTCCACTGAGCCTACTGGAGAACATAATTAGGAGAGTTAGATTGACAAAATAATTCTGCAAAATTTCTGAAAATGTTTATTCAAGCTATTTCATATCGAGACTCAAAACCTAGAATGAATATGGTGTAGATGCCTGGTGTAGATACACTGTTTGCATATTCAGCTATTTTCATTTTTAATGCTTTAAGTGTAAAAAGGATAAGTATACCTTGGTGTCTTATTATATTCACAGTGGACCCCTGACCCCCCACCAAAGAAGAAGAAGAGTAAAAAACAAGGGAAGAAGTCTCTGCTGACAGGATTTGGTCCTGGTTCTACGGCAGATGAAAAGTCAGAAGATGTAAGACTTTCCATTCCTGTTCTCCCTAAAACACACATTCCAAGTCTACCTACCATATGAGCCGCTACACGAGAAAACCAACAATGTGGTTGTGCACCCCGCGCAGACTCAGATCAACCTGGGCATCCGCCCAGTTTGATCAGACTCTTCGTTAAGTACCCTAAGGGTAGCTAAGGGTCTAAGCTACCTCCATGCGGACAGCGAAGACGCTGATAAGACTGGGCGGATGCCCAGGCTGATCTGAGTCTGCGCTGGGGGCACAGCCACATTGTAGGTTTTCTCGTGTTGCGGTTCATTTTTATTCTGTTATAAGACAGAGTTTTCCCTTCCAAATCGACCCAAAAAATCTAGATCTGTCTTATAAGACAGATCTAGATTTTTGGGATTGTTTTGAAAGGGAGAAAGCATTAAACAGCAAAATTACATGAGTCTAATTTAGGTATTTGCAATTTTAGAGAGAAAAAAAAAACCTTCCTTTAGCTGAATGTTTATAGCTGAATTATTATGGTAAGTTAGATAAAAATTCAAAGAGGAACTGAACAAGCTCTGTAGACTATTTCTTTTATTTCTTAATTACAGTACAGCACCAAATGAAGATTTTGAACCTGTGGAGAATAGCTTCAAAGAAATTTTTTGTGAGAGTGTCACATAATTTGATCAAACCTCTCTCTAACATCATCAGGTCTCATAAATTGCAGTCTAAAACTCATGGTATGTATAGGAAAAGGCATTGCCACAGTTAATCTATTTTGATTGGTGAAAAAGATTCTTTCAAAGAAAAGATTATTGTGTGGTGCGCTCCCTACTATACCAATAGTACATGTAAATCTCAGTAATATTGCATTGCTTCTGATGCACATTTTCAGAAGGTAGAGTAGATTATCTTCAAGGGAGAAATGAGTCATGATTAAACACTCTGTGTAGCAGCTGCAGGTGCATAAAGTTAATAAATGTCCACTCATAGTATATGTTTGCTTGGCCCATGTCAGTATCCCATTATGTTCATTTTCATAAGTAAGTGCTGGACTTCTGTTTCTTATCAACTCAGGTAGGTCAGTGGGTTAAGCAATGGCCTACTGATCTAGTGGTCTTGAGATTAATTCTGGGAGGCAGAAAACTTTTCAGTCATAAACAAGGCTCTGTTGTACACAGCCTTTCTATAACACTCCCATCGTCTGATATGGCTGAAATACTGTTGAAAAGGATGTAAAATTGCAAGTCATCCATCCATCCATTTCTTATCACATTATTTATTTAACTTTCTTCTCTCTGAAAATTGGACTGCTTACATACTTTTTATACCCCGCCACACGTTAGTGGCGGGGTATTATGTTTTCCCGCTGGCTGTCCGTGTGTCTGTCCGTCCGTCGTACGTACGTCTGTCCGTCCGTCCGGTCGTCCGTCCGTCCGTCCGTCCGTGAGCACTTCGTTTCCGTTCGATAGCTTGAGTATTTATCAACGGATTTTATTCATACATGGCATGTGCATTGGTCTTGGGAAGATCTCGGTTTGGATTGTTAATGGGCAAATTTCGATGTCTTCTTATGGAGTTATTGCCCTTTTCATGGTCTTAAAAACAGTTTTTGGTCTGTAGTTCTTTTACACTTTGAAATATCTTGATGAAATTTCACAGAAATGATCGAAGTAACATAAGCTTTCAGTTATAAGCAGAATTTGTCCACCTGGATTATCTGCCCCTGCCCTAGGGCTATATACATGTATGAAATAATGAAAAAAATGTATAAAATTAGAGTCGAAAGGGATTTTTCTGAAACTTGTAACAAATTATCATATTGATATAAGCTTTATGTCTTGATCAAAATTTTGTCCCCCAGTGGTTATCTGCCCCTGACACATGCTGTATACATGTATGAAATCATGAAAAAGTCAATATAAAATCAGATTTTCGGTATATCTTGATGAAATTTCATAGAAATGATTAAAATAACATAAGCTTTCTGTTACAAGTAGTATTAAGTCCACATAGGTTACCTGCCCCTGCCCCAGAGCTATATACATGTATAAAATTATGAAAAAATTCTGTTCATGAGGTTCATGTCATGATAAAAAATAATGTATAAAAGATAGGAGACGGGGTATTGGTTTGCAGTGGCGGGGTATTACGCAGTCGTTTACGATGCTTTCATTTTGTATTTATCCTGTACAGAGTTAAATACATTTTGATATATTATATGTGTGTTCCAGTCTTATAGTGAAAGTAGTGAAGAGGTATAAAAGGTATTAAAATACTCACAATTGGATTTTTAGCTTGTTTTTAACAAGAGTTATTTTGTTTTAAGATTTTCTATAATAGCATAATTAGAACTTTCTTATATTGTGCTCAGAACCTTGAGTATGAAAATTCTGCTCATTAGCCATTACATGTATTCATACTCACAGGAACTGAAATTTTACCCAGCTCTAGATACCTTGAAAATTTTTGTGATTGAAGATCAACATTTTTTAACCTTCTCCATGAAATAATGATGTTGAATTTCATTAGAATTACCCTAATAATATGTATTGGTACACCTAAAAACCATTAATTTTCTATTTAAAACCCCAAAACCATTAATTTTCCATTTATTCTGAAGGGAAGATTAATGGTTTTTAGGTGTACCAATATCTAAGCCCATTATTGAAAGGAGCATAATGAGGCATTGAAATATGAGCCGCAACACGAGAAAACCAACAAAGTGGCATGTGTACCCAGCAAAGACTCAAATCAGCATGGACATCCGCCCAGTCTGAGTCTTCACTATCTGCATAGAGCTAGCTTACATTCTTAGCTAACCTTTAAGTACACAACGAAGACTCTGATCAGACTGTGTGGATAATCAGGCTGATCTGAGTCTTCGCTGAGCGCATATGCCACTTTGTTGGTTTTGTCGTGTTGCAGCTCATATGTACATGTATAGTTGTTTTATGGAGGGGTTCCTTGAGCCAAAAGAGTGATATAATAAAGTTCATCATGCTGAAATTGTTATGTATTTGTTATCTGTTTGTGAAGGATAAATTCTTGTTTTGTGCAGTGTCATGAGAGTTTTCTTATGTTAACTTTAACAGATGTTTGTATTAGAAATATCATAGACCTTTCAGTACATGTATAAGTGTTTTATTGTGTGGGATTTTGTGATCATTAGCTTTATATGTGTCATGTTTATAATACTCTTACCTTGCTTTGGAGAGCTTGATAGTTGTCATGATTTCTCTATTTTTGACCAGTGTTAGGAAGAATAAACACTAAATTTTGAATAATATAAATTAATGTGTTTGAGAATCACAGTGTTTCTTTCACACATCTCTTTTTTTCAGCTTTGTAGTGTAAGATGAGGTTAGCCCACAGGGCACCTTGTTTATTATTTTTTGATGGTATGCCTTTGTGCATAGTTAGAATAGATTTGTTTTCAGAGAATCTTCCTACAGAATATTTTATAGAGGTCACTGTTTAGCAGAGAAAATTCTGTATTCTGATATGGGGAAAATATTGTTTGTCTTTAAAAGAAAGCATAAACTCTAGAAGGTGCAGTTGTGCAGTAACATATAATCACTGATGTCTTCTCAAGGATAATATTGCTTCTGAATGTTTGCCACAATGGTATCATGATCCAAATATTGATGTTTTAAAATCATTAGTTCTTTTATTGTAATAGGATGAGTCTTCCCTGAATGCAGCTATGTCAAGAAACCATTTTGCATGGGATTTATTTGCTTTGTTATTTTCCCTTCAGAATTCTCCAAGAGGATTTGATATTTGGGAAGATTGGGTAAGGCAGGAACACAAGCACCAGTTCTTTAGGGGTTGCACATTGCGGTTCCCAATAAGCAGAGCTCCAGATAAGAGGGGGTATTGAGGATAATTCAAAGATAATTTTTCTTACTTCTCAACGAAAACATATGTTGTGACCCCTCATTAGAACCGTCTCGACGAGACGGTTTCAATGATGGGTCACAAAATATGTTTTAATGCAGAAATATGCATAATTATCCCTAAATTATCCCTGTTACCCCTTCTTATCTGGAGCACTGAATAAGTACATTTAGATATATACTCTCAAAAGAAGTTTTACATCACCTCAGAGATATACTACTCAAAAGAGATCTTTATTGAGCTAATGCAAAACAGTAATATTTCACCTATACAAAAGTGTAGGAATGAAAGACATGATTAAAAACTATTAGTCTTATGTTTTGGTATGATAGCTGTGAAAAGCTGCTCTTTGAGTTCATGAGTCTAGATAATACAAACCTAATTCAGAATGATGTTCTAAAGAATTTGTCGGAAACTATGCCATTACTCTGTCAAAAACTTGTTTTGCAGTTTGCCTGAACAGGGGAACTGCTGTTCTCTAAGTTTGTCAAATGTTTACAGAGACATGACTGCCGTAAATACAGAAACCTGAAAAGCAAAGCAAAGATTGTATCATATGATTGGGTAGTATATCTATTGGAAAAATGTGTGTTGATCGATGCAAAAATTCTCTTGAGTAGTATGTAAGGTTCTTGTTCACTTTTTGTACCATTGGAGTCTATTGACAGGGTGCCAGGGAAGTTGTTATCCAGCTCAAGAGATTAACTCTTTAAGCCCCAGTGACAAAATTAGCAAAATTTACAAACAGCGTAGATCCTGATGAGGCGGCTCATAATTAGCTGCCTCATCTAGATCTACACTGTTTGCCCTCTAGTCTTTGAATTCTCAATATGAAATGTCTTGAACAAGGCATTTTTAAAATTTTTGCAGACGTAAATTTTGTCGTCTGCTTTGTGGAGCTTAAAGAGTTAAGCTATATCTGTTGCTGTTTTGCCAAGCCAAGTTGACTGTTCCGAGTCTATTTCCAATGTAAGAGGTGTCTTTGACCTTAACTTTAATTTTTCAACAGAAGTTCCTGTATTAAATACAAGCAGTGGAAGCTATGATCAGACCACATTTTGCAGCTTCTGATCAGGGTTATCACTGTTTGTCAAGATCCCTTACCCCAGGCTTCAATGGGTAAATATTTGAAACATAAGTGATATATGCTTGCGTTAGGTACATCTGTAAATGTTATCTTTTATATGAATTAAGATGTTTAAATATTTTGACCTATAGGAAACAGATTCAGACAGTGAAGAAGAAGACATATATATTGATTTTGGAAGCAGGGCATCAGGAGATTATGAAGTTAAGAACTTTGTGGATGATGCTCAGACAGATTATGGTGGTCTTCAGGAATCTTTCTTCCTCTCTGAAAGAGATCTTAGATCAGACTCAAGATATGCTGATAGCAGAACATCTGGTATGGACTCAAGATATGCTGATAGCAGAACATCTGGGCTGGAAAGTAAATTATCTGGGGTTCTTGAGAGCCGAATTTCAAACAGGTGGCTTAATTTACCGTATCATGACAGAAGTTCATACATTCATGATGGTCTTGACTCTAGGACTCTAGACAGTGTTGATATATCAGACTTCGAAGACGGAAACCCAAAAGTTTATGACAGTAGACTATCACATGTTACTAGCTGGGAGACTGACAGCCAGAATAGACAAAAATTTGCTTCTTACCATAAAGAAGACCACCTGAAAGATGGTTCATCCAGTGTCAACTATAGTGGCAACAAGAAAATTGTAAAGATCTATATTGAAGGTCTCAAGGATAGTAGTCTTGGTACAGACACCCCATCTAGAAGTGGATCCAGCCCTAGAAGTGGATCCAACCCAGTCTGGGAGGGGACACATTTTCTGATGAGAAATTACCATTCACAGTCTAGAATTAGCTCAGCCTCATCACTCAGAAGTACTGATTCACCAATAAAGAGTGCCCCAAATCTGACACGGGAGAAGAAGCATCTAGACTACTTTCAGGGTAATTTGAACAAGAAAGTTCCCAAACTGATTGGAAGTAAGAAGAGGCGGGATTTAATAAACACAGTTGAAAAGGCAGCAGAAGTAAAAGCCGAAAGCAGTCCTTCTGTATTGGTAAACAACAGATCAAAGTCAGTGGAAGAGCTTCCAAAGGTAGATATATCAAGAGAGGAAAGCATGGATGGGAGTCAGTCTGATGAAGCAAGCAAAAAAAGAAGAAGGCACCAAAAGAAACTGTCAAAGATTCCTGTCTACAGAGTTGCTGGTGGGCTGTGTGGAAGTGAGGACTGTCGCTTGTGCCGCCTAGCCAAACAAAGCACTCAAGATCAAGTATGACTAGCTTAAAATTAGTGTTTTTGTTTGGGATATATTTAATGACAGTTCTCTGAGATAGATTCATTTCATTAGTCATAGAAAATTTAGACATCTTTGAATAGCTGTTTCAGTCTTTTACAGGTTATTACTTTCAAATATGATAATCATCATAATGTAGTCATTTATTTGTGGTATTGGGAAATATTGAAGTACTGGCCGGGCCCAGTTGTTCAAAGCATTAGCCTGACAAGCTCATTCAGAGGTCAACTCCTTAAGTGTTTTATGACTTTATAACCAAATACACTTATATTTTTGTTGAAGAAATTTTAGAAGCTTTGGCAAAGCTTCTCACATTTCTTCAACAAAAAAATGTTGGCATGTTTGAGATATTTATGTTCAAAATTTTAACAAAACATTAACTAATAAGGACATTAGTTTTGAACAGCCGGGCCCTGGTAGATAGACTTTGCTGTCAAATTTAAGGTGAATGGGGAACACTTTCAGAGGCTGCAATTTTTGTCAAGAACAAACTTTTTTCCCAATGGAGCTTCTCTTAATTGAGAGAATTGGTTTTCCTAAGAAGTTAATATTTCCTTTTAAAGGTATCCACCATTTTGAAAAGTCTATTATGTGCAGGAAATCAAACTAGAAGTCAACAAAACTTATTTCAGTTTGTAAAATTGGGGGAAAAACATGGAAGTGTATCCAGTCACTTTAAACTTGTGAGATAGATTCTTCTTTTTTGGGACTGTGTCATGTCTGTTATATACAGTTATTGGTAATTCACACAAGATAGACACTCAATGTCACACAAGACAAAGCTTTTAGCCAGCTTATATGGATATACACTGTTTGCGTAGATTTACAAATGGTTTGTTAGCTCACCTGAGCCGAAGGCTCAGAGGTGAGCTTATAGGATGGGAGTCGAGCCGTCGTCCGTCCGTGCGTCCGTCCGTGCCTCCGTGCGTGCGTCAACACTTTCAAACATGAATATCTCAGAAACCAGTGGACTGATTGCAATCAAATTTTATCTGAAGCATCATTGGGGTGGGGGAAAGGCTGCATTAGGTTTTGGTGCAGATCAGCTCAGAACTTTGGTTTCCATGGCAACAGATAGCCCCCATAGGGTTATAATGGGGAAAACGGCGTCATCACCTTTTCTCGACTGTTTTTGATTAGATCCTTATCATACTTGCAGGTAATGGTGACATACATAAGAGCTTGGATGAGTTCGAAATTTGGCCGGATTCGAGCTCAGACTACGGAGTTAGCTGCCCTTGAGCGTTTGAAAAAAATCCCATAGGGTTATAATGGGGAAAATGGCGTCATCACGTTTTCTCAACTGTTTTTGCTTAGATCCTTATCATACTTGCAGGTAATGATGACATACATAAGAGCTTGGATGAGTTCGAAATTTGGCTGGATTCGAGCACAGATTACGGAGTTAGCTGCCCTTGAGCGTTTGAAAAAAATCCCATAGTGTTATAATGGAGAAAACAACGTCATCACATATTTTTAGAAAAACTTTGTCATCGCTCTAGCACCTACATTTCTCAGCAGATTTTAAAATAAGTTCACACAAATGTAGGGCATGACAATATCTCGAGCAACTTTGACTTTCAGGATGCTGCGCCCAAGGTCAAGGTCAGTGTGGCTATTTTTAGAAAAACTTTGTCAGCACTCTAGCACCTACATTTCTCTGCAGATTTTAAAATAACTTCACACAAATGTAGGGCATGACAATATCTCGAGCAAGTTTGACTTTCAGGATGCTGCGCCTAAGGTCAAGGTCACTGTGGCTATTTTTAGAAAAACTTTGTCAGCCCTCTAGCACCTACATTTCTCAGCAGATTTTAAAATAACATCACACAAATGTAGGGCATGATAATATCTCGAGCTAGTTTGACTTTCAGGGTGCTTCACCCAAGGTCAAGGTCACTGTGGCTATTTTTAGAAAAACTTTGTCAGCTCTCTAGCACCTTTATTTCTCAACGGATTTTAAAATAACTTCACACAAATGTAGGGCATGACAATATCTCAAGCAAATTTGACTTCCAGGGTGCTGCGCCCAAGGTCAAGGTCACTCTGGCTATTTCTAGAAAAACTTTGTCAGCGCTCTAGCACCTACATTTCTCAATGGATTTTAAAATAAATTCACACAAATGTAGAGCATGACAATATCTCCAGCAAGTTCGACTTTCAGGGTGCTGTGCCCAAGGTCAAGGTCACTGTGGCTATTTTTAGAAAAACTTTGTCATCGCCCTAGCACCTTCATTTCTCCATGGATTTTGAATCAACTTCACACAAATGTAGGGTATGACAATGTCTCAAGCAAGTTCGACTTTCAGGATGCTGTGCCCAAGGTCAAGGTCACTGTGGCTATTTTTAGAAAAACTTTGTCAGCGCTGTAGCACCTACATTTCTCAACGGATTTTAAAATAAATTCACACAAATGTAGGGCATGACAATATCTCAAGCAAGTTTGACTTTCAGGGTGCTGCAATCAAGGTTTTTGATTAGATCCTAATTATACTTGCAGGTAATGATGACATACATAAGAGCTTGGGTGAGTTCGAAATTTGGCCGGATTCGAGCACAGACTACGGAGTTTGCTGCCCTTGAGCATTTGAAAACAATCCCATGGTCTTATGATGGAGAAAACAATGTCATCACATTTTCATTTTTCATCGGATCCTCTTCATACTTGCAGGTAATGAGGATATGCATAAAAGCTTGGATTAGATAGCATTTCGGCTAGATTCCACCACTGACTATGGAGTACCTGCCCTGAGCAGCCAAAAAATCAATGTCGCCACTTTTTCTTGGTTTTTACTGATCCGATCCTTTTCAAACTTGCAGGTAATGAGGAAATGCATAATATCTTAAACAAATTCAAATTTTGGCCAGATCAGGCCAACCACTACGAAGTTAGATGCCCTTGACAGCTCTGTCTATTGTGCTCTTGATCGGATACTTTTTAAACTTGCATATATTAAATGAGGGCATACATAATGTTTTGGATGAGTTTAATTTTCAGCCTGATTGGACCACTGACTGTGGAGTTAGCTGCCCTTGAGCATCTTAAATATCCCTATAGGTTTACAATGTCTCTCAGGTGAGCAATTGTTGCCCTTTGGGCTACTTGTTGGATTAAAAGGGTGATGGTAATATGAAGTTTACAAATGTACATAGACTGTTTATGTTGGATTTAGCTATTTCTTTTAGGTATTAGACGACGGTTTCAGGTTTCTTTCTGTTTTATTAAAACATCAGTGTTTGGTAACCAGAGTCTAATAATTCCATTGAAGACCATGTTGGTCATTTCATGGCAGAAGACTTATTATGAATGGAAGAGCTTTTTCATTTTCAGGCTGAGGTTATTTAGTGTTAGTAGTTAAAAAGTTGGAGTGGCTATTGAAACAAATATGGTGCTAAACCATTTTTTTGTTTTTTTGGTGGGTAAACCAAATATAGATCAATGTTTTGCTCTCATCAGAAATCACATGTGCAATATGGTCTGGGCATTTACAAATGAGCCGCGACATGACAAAACCAACAATGTGGTTGTGCGCCCAGCGCAGACTCAGATCAGCCTGGGCATCTGCCCAGTCTGATCAGAGTCTTCGCTGTCTGCATGAAGGTAGCTTAGTCCCTTGGCTACCCTTTAAGTGCTTAATAAAGAGTCTGATCAGACCGGGCAAATGCCCAGGCTGATCTGAGTCTGCCATGGGCACACAACCACTTTGTTGGTTTTCTCGTGTCGCGGCTCATATTTATTTGGTTTTGAGACTGGGACATTTCCAACTCCAGAATGAATCCAAATATGTAAATCAGTCCTATTAATAAGGTATAGGCTTGTCCTCTCTTCCAAAGCAATCCCAAAAATCTAGATCCATCGTACAAGATGGATCTAGATTTTTTGGGTTGTTTTGGGAATGGAACAGGTTCCTTATTTTGTGGATCTTATAATGTTTGTGGCATTGGTGTTTTATTAATACATTTGTTTTGAAACTTTTCGTGCTTGATAGTTTGAAGTTTGTTGGTTTCATTTGTGTGTAAAAGGTTTCTGTATTATTGATTTATACTTTTCAGGTTTAAATCTTCACATCAGAGCTTTTAGTATTTAGTTTCAATGTTCTTTTATCTATTTTAAAAGGCTAAATTTTGCAAATGTAGTATTTCAAAGTTATAAGCAGTTATGGATAATTTAGAAAATTAAAACATAAGCATAGAAATTTACACTGTATAATAGTGTATTAATTTTAAGAAGTGAATCAAACCACTGTTTCAGTGGTTTTAGTTAGATTGTTTAAGGTTGAAGTAAACTGTCTCAGGGAATTTTAATGAGATGTTTTAAAACTTTTTTGCAAACGTATTTGACAATTTATGCCAAAACAATTGTTAACCATCTGGTTGCACCAGTCTTTGAGTTTGTGTATTATGCTCCCCGTAGGGTGAGCATATAGTCGCAACTTTGTCCGTCCATCCCGTCTGTCCATCCGTCCTTCCATCCGTCCCGTCCCGTCCATTCATCACGCTTGATCTGGAGCATATCTCTAAATGTATTAGAGGGAACTCAGTGAAACTTCAAACACTGAAAGAGGGCAATAGGGGAAGTGCAGAGCACAAGAACTGTAACTCTACCACAAGTAATTACAAATTGTCTCCCTTCTTAGTTTTTTTACAGTATTTTGCTTGTCCAGAGCATATCTCAGAAAGTATTTGAGAGAACTCAATGAAACTTCACACACTGAAAGAGGGCAATGGGGGAAAGTGCAGAGCGCAAGAACCATAATTCTACCACAAGTAATTACAAAATTATCTCACTTCTTAGTTTTTTAGCTCACCTGAGCCGAAGGCTCAGAGGTGAGCTTATAGGATGGGAGTCGAGCCGTCGTCCGTCCGTCCGTGGGTGGGTGCGTGCGTCAACACTTTCAAACATAAATATCTCAGAGACCAGTGGGCCGATCGCAATCAAATTTTATCTGAAGCATCATTTGGGTGGGGGAAAGGCTGCATTAGGTTTTGGTGCCGATCAGCTCAGAACTCTGGTTTCCATGGCAACAGATAGCCCCCATAGGGTTATAATGGGGAAAACGGCGTCATCACGTTTTCTCAACTGTTTTTGATTAGATCCTTATCATACTTGCAGGTAATGATGACATACACAAGAGCTTGGATGAGTCGAAATTTGGTCGGATTCGAGCACAGACTACGGAGTTAGCTGCCCTTGAGCGTTTGAAAAAAATCCCATAGGGTTATAATGGGGAAAATGGCGTCATCACGTTTTCTCAACTGTTTTTGCTTAGATCCTTATCATACTTGCAGGTAACGATGACATACATAAGAGCTTGGATGAGTTCGAAATTTGGCCGGATTCGAGCACAGACTACGGAGTTAGCTGCCCTTGAGCGTTTGAAAAAAATCCCATAGTGTTATAATGGAGAAAACAACGTCATCACATATTTTTAGAAAAACTTTGTCATCGCTCTATTGCCTACATTTCTCAACGGATTTTAAAATAACTTCACACAAATGTAGGGCATTACAATAGCTCGAGCAAGTTCGACTTTCAGGATGCTGCACCCAAGGTCAAGGTCACTGTGGCTATTTTTAGAAAAACTTTGTCAGCGCTCTAGCCAGTACATTTCTCAATGGATTTTAAAATAACTTCACACAAATGGAGGGCATGACAATATTAGCAAGTTCGACTTTCAGGGTGCTGCATCCAAGGTCAAGGTCACTGTGGCTATTTTTAGAAAATCTTTGTCATCGCTCTAGCACCTACATTTCTCCATGGATTTTAAAATAACTTCACACAAATGTAGGGCATGACAATATCTCGAGCAAGTTTGACTTTCAGGATGCTGCACCCAAGGTCAAGGTCACTGTGGCTATTTTAAGAAAAACTTTGTCATCACTCTAGCGCCTACATTTTTCAACCGATTTTAAATCAAATTCACACAAATGTAGGGCATGACAATATCTCAAACATTTTTGACTTTCAGGGTGCTGCGCCCAAGGTCAAGGTCACTGTGGCTATTTTTTGAAAAACTTTGTCATCGCTCTAGCGCCTACATTTCTCAATAGATTATAAAATAACTTCACACAAATGTAGGGCATTACAATATCTCGAGCAAGTTCGACTTTCAGGGTGCTGCACCCAAGGTCAAGGTCACTGTGGCTAATTTTAGAAAAACATTGTCATGGCTCTAGCACCTACAGTTCTCCATGGATTTTGAAATAACTTCACACAAATGTAGGGTATGACAATATCTGGAGCAAGTTCGACTTTCAGGGTGCTGCGCCCAAGGTCAAGGTCACTGTGGCTTTTTAGCTCACCTGAGCCGAAGGCTCAGAGGTGAGCTTATAGGATGGGAGTCGAGCCATCGTTTGTCCGTGGGTCTGTGGGTGCGTGGGTCCGTGCGTCAACACTTTCAAACATAAATATCTCAGAGACCAGTGGGCCGATCGCAATCAAATTTTATCTGAAGCATCATTTGAGTGGGGGAAAGGCTGCTTTAGGTTTTGGTGCCGATCAGCTCAGAACTCTGGTTTCCATGGCAACAGATAGCCCCCATAGGGTTATAATGGGGAAAATGGCGTCATCACGTTTTCTCGACTGCTTTTGATTAGATCCTTATCATACTTGCAGGTAATGATGACATACACAAGAGCTTGGATGAGTTCGAAATTTGGCCGGATTCGAGCGCAGACTACCGAGTTAGCTGCCCTTGAGCGTTTGAAAAAAATCCCATAGTGTTATAATGGAGAAAACAACATTATCACATATTTTTAGAAAAACTTTGTCATCGCTCTGTTGCCTACATTTCTCAACAGATTTTAAAATAACTTCACACAAATGTAGGGCATGACAATATCTCGAGCAAGTTCGACTTTCAGGATGCTGCGCCCAAGGTCAAGGTCACTGTGGCTATTTTTAGAAAAAACTTTGTCAGCGCTCTAGCACCTACATTTTTCAGCAGATTTTAAAATAACTTCACACAAATGTAAGGCATGACAATATCTCGAGCAAGTTTGACTTTCAGGGTGCTGCATCCAAGGTCAAGGTCACAGTGGCTATTTTTAGAAAAACTTTGTCATCGCTCTAGCACCTACATTTCTCAAGGGATTTTAAATCAACTTCACACAAATGTAGGGCATGATGATATCTCAAACAAGTTTGACTTCCAGGGTGCTGCGCCCAAGGTCAAGGTCACTGTGGCTTTTTTTAGAAAAACTTTGTCAGAGCTCTAGCACCTACATTTCTCAATGGATTTTAAAATAAATTCACACAATTGTAGGGCATGACAATATCTTGAGCAAGTTTGACTTTCAGGGTTCTGTGCCCAAGGTCAAGGTCACTGTGGCTATTTTTAGAAAAAACTTTGTCATCGCCCTAGCACCTTCATTTCTCCATGGATTTTGAAATAACTTGACTCAAATGTAGGGTATGACAATATCTCAAGCAAGTTCGACTTTCAGGATGCTGTGCCCAAGGTCAAGGTCACTGTGGCTTTTTTTAGAAAAACTTTGTCAGCGCTCTAGCACCTACCTTTCTCAACGGATTCTAAAATAAATTCACACAAATGTAGGGTAAGACAATATCTCGAGCAAGTTTGACTTTCAGGGTGCTGCAATCAAGGTTTTTGATTAGATCCTTATCATACTTGCAGGTAATGATGACATACATAAGAGCTTGGATGAGTTCGAAATTTGGCCGGATTCGAGCACAGACTACGGAGTTAGCTGCCCTTGAGGGTTTGAAAAAAATCCCATAGTCTTATAATGGAGAAAACAATGTCATCACATTTTCATTTTTCATCTGATCCTCTTCATACTTGCAGGTAATGAGGATACGCATAAAAGCTTGGATTAGTTAGCATTTCGGCTAGATCCCACCACTGACTATGGAGTACCTGCCCTGAGCAGCCAAAAAAATCAATGTCGCCACTTTTTCTTGGTTTCTACTGATCCGATCCTTTTCTAACTTGCAGGTAATGAGGAAATGCATAATATCTTAAACAAGTTCAAATTTTGGCCAAATCAGGCCAACCACTACGAAGCTAGCTGCTCTTGACAGCTCTGTCTATTGTGCTCTTGATCGGATACTTTTTAAACTTGCATATATTAAATGAGGGCATACATAATGTTTTGGATGAGTTTAATTTTCAGCCTGATTGGACCACTGACTGTGGAGTTAGCTGCCCTTGAGCATCTTAAATATCCCTATAGGTTTACAATGTCTCTCAGGTGAGCAATTGTTGCCCTTTGGGCTACTTGTTTACAGTATCTTGCTTGTTCGGGGCATATATCTGAAAGAATTAGAGGGAACTCAATGAAACTTCACGCACTGAAAGAGGGCAATGGGAGAAAGTGCAGGGCACAAGAACCATAACTCTACCACAAGTAATTACAAAATTATGTCCCTCTTAGTTTTTTTTTTTTTTTTTACAGTATTTTGCTTGTCCAGAGCATATCTCTGAAAGTATTAGAGGGAACTCAATGAAACTTCACACACTGAAAGAGGGCAATGGGGGAAAGGCAGAGCACAAGAACCATAACTCTTCGCAAGTGATTTTAATATTATCTCCCTTCTTAGTTTTTTAGCTCACCTGAGCCGAAGGCTCAGAGGTGAGCTTATAGGATGGGAGTCGAGCCGTCCGTCCGTGCGTGCGTGGGTGGGTGCGTGCGTGCGTAAACACTTTCAAACATAAATATCTCAGAGACCAGTGGGCCGATCGCAATCAAATTGTATCTGAAGCATCATTTGGGTGGGGGAAAGGCTGCATTAGGTTTTGGTGCCGATCAGCTCAGAACTCTGGTTTCCATGGCAACAGATAGCCCTCATAGGGTTATAATGGGGAAAACGGCGTCATCACGTTTTCTCGACTGTTTTTGATTAGATCCTTATCATACTTGTAGGTAATGATGACATACACAAGAACTTGGATGAGTTCGAAATTTGGTCGGATTCGAGCACAGACTACAGAGTTAGCTGCCCTTGAGCGTTTGAAAAAAATCCCATTGGGTTATAATGGGGAAAACGGCGTCATCACGTTTTCTCAACTGTTTTTGCTTAGATCCTTATCATACTTGCAGGTAATGATGACATACATAAAAGCTTGGATGAGTTCGAAATTTGGCCGGATTTGAGCACAGACTACGGAGTAAGCTGCCCTTGAGCGTTTCAAAAAAATCCTATAGTGTTATAATGGAGAAAACAATGTCATCACATATTTTTAGAAAAACTTTGTCATCGCTCTATTGCCTACATTTCTCAACGGATTTTAAAATAACTTCACACAAATGTAGGGCATGACAATATCTCGAGCAAGTTCGACTTTCAGGATGCTGCGCCCAAGGTCAAGGTCACTGTGGCTATTTTTAGAAAAACTTTGTCAGCGCTCTAGCACCTACATTTCTCAATGGATTTTGAAATGACTTCGCACAAATGTAGGGCATGACAATATCTCGAGCAAATTTGACTTTCAGGATGCTGCGCCCAAGGTCAAGGTCACTGTGGCTATTTTTGGAAAATCTTTGTCATCGCTCTAGCACCTACATTTCTCCATGGATTTTAAAATAACTTCACACAAATGTAGGGCATGACAATATCTCGAGCAAGTTCGACTTTCAGGGTGCTGCACCCAAGGTCAAGGTCACTGTGGCTATTTTTAGAAAAACTTTGTCATCACTCTAGTGCCTACATTTCTCAACCAATTTTAAATCAAATTCACACAAATGTAGGGCATGACAATATCTCGAACAAAATTGACCTACAGGGTGCTGCGCCCAAGGTCAAGGTCACTGTGGCTATTTTTAGAAAAACTTTGTCAGCACTCTAGCACCTACATTTCTCAATGGATTTTAAAATAACTTCACACAAATGTAGGGCATGACAATATCTCGAGCAAGTTCGACTTTCAGGGTGCTGCACCTAAGGTCAAGGTCACTGTGGCTAATTTTAGAAAAACTTTGTCATGGCTTTAGCACCTACATTTCTCCATGGATTTTGAAATGACTTCACACAAATGTAGGGCATGACAATATCTCGAGCAAGTTTGACTTTCAGGGTGTTGCGCCCAAGGTCAAGGTCACTGTGGCTATTTTTAGAAAATCTTTGTCATTGCTCTAGCACCTACATTTCTCCATGGATTTTAAAATAACCTCACACAAATGTAGGGCATGACAATATCTCGAGCAAAATTGACCTACAGGGTGCTGCGCCCAAGGTCAAGTTCACTGTGGCTATTTTTAGAAAAACTTTGTCATCGCTCTAGCACCTACATTTCTCCATGGATTTTAAAATAACTTCACACAAATGTAGGGCATGACAATATCTCGAGCAAGTTTGACTTTCAAGCTGCTGCAACCAAGGTCACTGTGGCAATTTAAGAAAAACTTTGTCATCACTCTAGCGCCTACATTTCTCAACCGATTTTAAATCAACTTCTCACAAATGTAGGGCATGACAATATCTTGAACAAGTTTGACTTTCAGGGTGCTGCACCCAAGGTTAAGGTCACTGTGGCTATTTTTAGCTCACCTGAGCCGAAGGCTCAGAGGTGAGCTTATAGGATGGGAGTCGAGCCGTCGTCCGTCCGTGCGTCCGTCCGTGCGTGCGTCAACACTTTCAAACATAAATATCTCAGAGACCAGTGGGCCGATCGCAATCAAATTGTATCTGAAGCATCATTTGGGTGGGGGAAAGGCTGCATTAGGTTTTGGTGCCGATCAGCTCAGAACTCTGGTTTCCATGGCAACAGATAGCCCCCTTAGGGTTATAATGGGGAAAATGGCGTCATCACGTTTTCTCGACTGTTTTTGATTAGATCCTTATCATACTTGCAGGTAATGATGACATACACAAGAGCTTGGATGAGTTCGAAATTTGGCCGGATTCGAGCACAGACTACGGAGTTAGCTGCCCTTGAGCGTTTGAAAAAAATCCCATAGGGTTATAATGGGGAAAATGGCATCATCACGTTTTCTCAACTGTTTTTGCTTAGATCCTTATCATACTTGCAGGTAATGATGACATACATAAGAGCTTGGATGAGTTTGAAATTTGGCCGGATTCGAGCACAGACTACGGAGTTAGCTGCCCTTGAGCGTTTGAAAAAAATCCCATAGTGTTATAATGGAGAAAACTATGTCATCACATATTTTGAGAAAAACTTTGTCATCGCTCTATTGCCTACATTTCTCAACGGATTTTGAAATAACTTCACACAAATGTAGGGCATGACAATATCTCGAGCAAGTTTGACTTTCAGGATGCTGCGCCCAAGGTCAAGGTCACTGTGGCTATTTTTAGAAAAACTTTGTCAGCACTCTAGCACCTACATTTCTCAACAGATTTTAAAATAACTTCACACAAATGTAGGGCATGACAATATCTCGAGCAAGTTCGACTTTCAGGATGCTGCGCCCAAGGTCAAGGTCACTGTGGCTATTTTTAGAAAAACTTTGTCAGCACTCTAGCCCCTACATTTCTCAGCAGATTTTTAAATAACTTCACACAAATGTAGGGCATGACAATATCTCGAGCAAGTTTGACTTTCAGGGTGCTGCGCCCAAGGTCAAGGTCACTGTGGCTATTTTTAGAAAAACTTTGTCATTGCCCTAGCACCTTCATTTCTCCATGGATTTTGAAATAACTTGACACAAATGTAGGGTATGACAATATCTCAAGCAAGTTAGACTTTCAGGATGCTGTGCCCAAGGTCAAGGTCACTATGGCTATTTTTAGAAAAACATTGTCATGGCTCTAGCACCTACATTTCTCAATGGATTTTAAAATAAATTCACACAAATGTAGGGCATGACAATATCTCGAGCAAGTTTGACTTTCAGGGTTCTGCAATCAAGGTTTTTGATTAGATCCTTATCATACTTGCAGGTAATGATGACATACATAAGAGCTTGGATGAGTTCGAAATTTGGGTGGATTTGAGCACAGACTACGGAGTTAGCTGCCCTTGAGCGTTTGAAAAAAATCCCATAGTCTTATAATGGAGAAAACAAGGTCATCACATTTTCATTTTTCATCGGATCCTCTTCATACTTGCAGATAATGAGGATATGCACAAAAGCTTGGATTAGTTAGCATTTCGGCTAGATCACACCACTGACTATGGAGTACCTGCCCTGAGCATCCAAAAAATCAGTGTTGCCACTTTTTCTTGGTTTCTACTGATCCAATCCTTTTCGAACTTGCAGGTAATGAGGAAATGCATAATATCTTAAACAAGTTCAAATTTTGGCCAGATCAGTCCAACCACAAGAAGTTAGCTGCCTTTGACAGCTCTGTCTATTGTGCTCTTGATCGGATACTTTTTAAACTTGCATATATTAAATGAGGGCATACATAATGTTTTGGATGAGTTTAATTTTCAGCCTGATTGGACCACTGACTGTGGAGTTAGCTGCCCTTGAGCATCTTAAATATCCCTATAGGTTTACAATGTCTCTCAGGTGAGCAATTGTTGCCCTTTGGGCTACTTGTTTTACTGTATTTTGCTTGTCCGGAGCATATCTCTGACAGTATTGAAGGGAACTAAATAAAACTTCACACATTGATAGAGGGCAATGAGGAGAAGTGCTGAGTTCAAGAACCATAACCCTATCACAAGTAATTACAAAGTTATCTCCCTTCCTAGATTTTTCAGTATTTTGCTTGTCCGGAGCATATATATGAAAGAATGAAAGGGAACTCAGTGAAACTGTATGCATTGATAGATGGCAATTAGAGGAAGTGTAGAGCACAAGAACGGTAACCCTGTCACGAATAATTACGGATTTAACCTTCTTCTTAGTTTTTCCATTATATTGCTTGGTGAGAGCATATCTCTTTAGTATTGAAGTGAACTAGATGAAACTTCACACATTAATAGAGGGCACTGAGAGGAAGTGTAGAGCACAAGAACCATAACCCTGTCACAAGTAATTACAGAATTTGCTCCCTTCTTAGTTTTTCTTCGGAATATATCTCTAAAAGTGTTGAAGGAAATGTAATGAAACTTAAAATATTGATAGAGGACAATGAGAGGGTCGAGTGCAGAGCACAAGAACAATAACCCTATTTTAAATTATTTATGAGTAACTTCCCTTCTTATTTTTTCTCCCTTGATGCTTTTCTGTAGCATATCTCCAAAAGCATTGAAAAGGATTGAATGAAATTTCACACAAGAATAGAGGACATGCAGAGCACAGGAGCCCCGGTAGCTCAGTGGGTTAAGCGCTGGCCTACTGATCTAGCGGTCGCGGGTTCGAGCCCCGCCAGAGGCGGAGTTCTTTCCATCGCAAACGGGATTCCATTGCACACAGCCTTTCATTATCACAAGCCCATCGTCCTGATATGACTGAAATACTGTTGAAAAGGACGTAAAATCGCAAGTCATCCATCCATCCATCCATGCAGAGCACAAAAAACATAACCCTATTGCAAGTAATTTTGGACTTATTTCCCTTCTTTTTCATTTCTCATTCATTTTCTAGCCCGGGGCATATCTTTGAAACTATAGAAGGTACCCTAATGAAATTTCACTTATAAATATAGGGCAGTTTCATCAGGATACCCATTTCACTATTGCACACCTTTGGGGAGCATTCATCTGTTCCACCGATTCTCTTGTTTTAGAATTGTCATACTTGTCACTGTATTCTTTTCTTCAGTTGTCACATTGAAAGTCTTCCCAAGGAATCATTGACTATGATTATCAGAAAACACAGAGAAACTTTGGCACCAAAGAATTATACTATGTATTTACCATACTGAATGGGCATGATGATGTGTTATAATTTCTGTAAAAGCTCAAAAATGTATGTTGTGACCTGTCATTAGACTTTCCATAGTGAAGCAGTCCAGATGAGGATAACATAATACATTCTTGAGGAAAAACAAGAAATACCATATTAATCCTAATAAATGCCCCTGCTCTAATAAATGCCCCCTGCCTCTTTTCCAAAAATTATGGTATATTAACTTGCATGAAGTCCTGTTTGCTTCTCTGGATAAGATAGCTCATTGAAATGGGGTCTACTCTAAAAGGAAAAAATTTGCTCCTAGCGGAGCAAATTCTTTCCTTTTAGAGTTGACCCCTACTGAGAAGGGAAGCAAAAATAATAGAGTTGCTTCTACTGAAAGTATACCCATCACCTGTATATTGCTTATTAGAGGTATTTTGGCAGTGGCTGATTAACTTCACTTCAGGCTCTAAATAACACCCCCCTTTCATAAAATGCAATGCCCCAGGGTGTTTAAGTAGGAGTAATACAGTATATCTTACACATCATCATGTGCTCCGTCTTATCTCTGAAGCTCTGGGTATATATGATATGTTATCTGTGTTATAGGATGATCTGGACGAGACTTGGGTCAGATTTCCTAATGCAGAGTATGTGAAGCACTTTAAAAAGAAGAAGAGAGACAAGGCGGACTACCCATCCCCTGATGAATGTGTCCTGGAAATGGTCAATTACCAGCTCAAGGTACAAGGTCTGACTTGTGTCAGATTATTTTGTTTAACTAGTATTTGGCCAAAAATTGAGTTTATGATAATTGAAACCTTCATTCTTGTACACTGGTTTTAAGCCAGTCTCACTGCCACGTATTGAGGGCTAGGTTTTACTACGTTTTTAAAACGTAACTAAACAGCAGTATACGTTGTAGCACATAATGAAAACTTATATTGGTATAGCTAAATACGTCTGTATGCATACTAAAACGTATTGAAGGGTAGTCTAAACATACTGGAATGTAGATGAAACCATTTAAATACGTAGCCATATGTGAAGGTCCTCTACGTACTACTACACATTATACACGCTGTCCCACGTTTGAGTATGTTTTATGACTTTCTATTCTGCATTGTATAACAATTTGATATGTTAACAAAACTTACTCAAACGCCACTTTCACTAGGTAGTTATACTGGACACTACCTAGTAGTCCCTAGTAAAACATACAGAATGGTAGTAGGTAAGTAAACTGTTCTTGTCCCTTCTGAAAGCGTGGCACTAAGCCTTTTGATAACCGGGTAATTCAAAGTAAATCGTAGTTAAATTTATTTAAAACATACTAGAGACATAGTAGCATCTTGATACTTACAAAACGGGGTACATTTTTTGCCAAACGTAGGGCGGGAAATGTAGTACAACTTAGCCCTCAAAACGTGACAGTGAGACTGGGCCCTTATATTTTAGGCAAGCAGCATTGAGGTCATATTTCTTGCAGAAATAAATGAATCCTAAACAAAAACAAGATACATATATTGTACAGCTTAGTATGTGAAACTTTGATCAAGTACCAAAACTTGAAATCTGTTCTTATTCCTTTGACTGCTTAGTTCTGAACTGCGAAAATTGAAACTCAAAACTTGAAATTTTTTGTTTCACATTTTTAAATTTCAACTTCTTCACTTGAAATTCCAGGTATGTTGAAATTTCAAGTTTATAACAAAATTTCAGGTGAAACCAGACCTTCACTCAGTGAAGTTGAAATAAAGACTATCTATCTATCTAAATTTAAATAGTCCTATGGCTTATTCATTTGTATTTGTGACAAGATCATTTTACAAAAGTAATATATCTATTCTTGTTTTAGAAATCGGGTGACAGTAAGATGCTATTGTCTGCTCCTCCAAATGTTAAGCATTCATCTTCTGTAAGATTCTGTGGTTACAGCTTACCAGTATGCTGCTGTTTGCATAACAAATTGCTTCAAAACTTACACTTGTGAATTCAGTGTGTTTCAGGTTATAACTCTGTGTACTCTTAATGTAGTAATGCAAATATCTTTTGACAGAATATATGACAGGGAATAGGATATGACATAGAATATAACAGGACATACAGTAAGACAGGACATACAATATAACAGGCCATACAGTATGACAGGGCATATGATATGGAACATTTCAAACATTTGGTAAAATAAATCATTTCTACCTTCCATTTTATTCATTTTGCAAGTTTTATACACATGAAGTTTGAACCTATAGCCTTTGTCTTGACCAAGTCCAGGCTTTAAGTCAAACTACCCCTCAAATAAAAGTGGTTTGAATTCCCATATATATTTGATAGTGTGTCAGTTTGGTCGGGCATAACTTGTAAAATTGCTATGAGTTTTAAACTTGTTACCGCTTGCTGACCTTAAAAATGATTAAATTTGATGACCATCGAGCAATTTTGCAAAAAAAAATCATGAATTGGCAAAATCGGAAATTTTGGTGAATTTGCTCATTATGGACTTCTGTCCACTTTGATTTTGAGGGTAGTGTGAATTGAAGTCTGGACTTGGTCAAGATAAAGGCTACGGTTTCAAACTTCATGTGTACAAAACTTGCAAAATGAATGAAATGGAAGGTAGAAATGATTTGTTTTACCAAATGTTTGAAATGTTTAAGAAATTGCAGGGTAAAAGTTTGACCCCTCAATATTTTTTTCGAGTTTATGACAGGACATATGATATGGCAGGGAATGCAATTTGAGGGCATACAATATAACATGGCATCGACGTGACATGGATACAATATGCATGGCAATATGACTAGGACAAATGATAATCCCATACAGAACTGCAATTAAAAGTGAAATGGCACTAGGTACATCAATTGCCATAGCATAGAGGAGGTTCAACCCTGTTATTTTGATATCCTGTGATAAGTGTAATAAAAACTGTTTCTAAAGGGCCTGTATACACTATCATTTTTTCTTGTACAACTTTCTTGGACAATAAAAAATGTCATTTAATTTGATCCTGTATACAGCAGAAAATGATCCTTTTTCTTATTGTACAAGAAAAACTGATGAATAGAAACTCATCCTATTTTTAGTGATAACTTATCAAACTTGCCATCAAATAGCCAATCAAAGGGGAGAGAATTTGTAGCAGCAGCATTGTAAACAAAAGCACATGGCCAATATTTGGCGGCGAATATTGTTCCAAGAAGATTTCAGTGCCAACAAATAATGGCAGATATTATTTGGACAGACACAGTTACATCAAGACTCATTGACCTAATAGAAGAAAATGAGATTATATGGAATATTAGGTCAAAAGAATATAAGAATATAAGAACAGAGATTGTGTAATTTCCCGCAAAAAGTTTGACTGCAGAGTAAAATTCTTGATACGTGTATACACCTCATCATTGTCACTTTTTCTTGGTCATTTTTTCTTGTACAATAAAGTTGTACAGGAAAAAGTGATAGTGTATACAGCCCTTAAGCTAAGCCAGTCTTGAACTTCCTGGCTCTTATTCACACCTGATAAACCTGCAATTCCATGGAAATTCAAAATTCAAGCATCTGCAAACGGATTGTCAAGATATAACAATGCTATGTCTTGTATGTATGTGTGAGGCATATTAGAAAACAGTACACAATTTCAGCTTTATACAAGGTTAACCAGGAATCACAAAACTCCTGAAAGTGGTCAAAGCAAGGTTTCAGTTGAACCACTTTCAGGAATTTTTTGATAAGGCCATTTCGTGTACTTGAAAGGAAATATATGCCTATTAGCTTGCTTGAACGAAGTTCAGGAAGAGCTGTTGCACTACCCCTGGCATTGGCGGTGGCGTTGGCTTTGGCGGCGGTGCCGCAGGTATTAGCAAAATGTTTAAGTTTTGTGTTAAAGTTTTAAAGATATCATAGTTTCTAAACCCTTAGATCAATTTAAATTATATTAGGTATGATAATAGATGTTTGTTGTTTGTCCTAAATTTTATTCAGCACCATCCCCAACCCTGGACATGACCTATAGATCAAGGTCACAGACTTAGAAATTTCATGTAAAAGTTTTACGTTAAAGTTTTTAAGATGTCATATATCCTAAACCCTTGGATCAGTTTGAATTATATTTGGTATGGTGATAGATATTTGTCTAAAATTTTATTCTACAGCATTCCCATCCCTACATGTGACATATAGGTCAAGGCCACAGACTTAAACATTTCATATTTAACTTTTATGTTAAAGTTTTTAAGATCTCAGAGTTTCTAAATTGAAATCGATTTGAATTATATTAGATATTGGTCTGACATTTTGTTCAATCACGTCTCTACCCCTTGACATGACCTGTAGGTCAAGGTTGTGGACTTAGCAATTTTATGTTAAAGTTTTGTGTTAAAGTTTTGAAGATCTCAGAGTTTCTAAATGCAAATCGATTTGAATTATATTAGATATTGGTCTGACATTTTGTTCCCTACCCCTGGACATGACCTGTAGGTCAAGGTAGTGGACTTACCATTTTATGTTAAAGTTTTATGTTAAAGTTTTCTTAAGATATCATAGTTGCTAAACCATTTGATCTATTTGAATTATATATGGTTTGATGATAGATATTTGTTGCAAATTTTACTCAACCACATCCCCACCTCTGGACATGACCTATAGGTCCAGGTCACGGACTTAGCAATTTTATGTTATAGTTTTACAATAAAGTTTTTTAAGGTCTTATAGTCTCTAAATCCTTTGATCGATTTGATTTATATTTGGTTTATGATCAATATTGGTCAGAAATTTTATTCAACCACATCCCCACCCCTGGACATGACCTATAGGTCACGGCCGTGGACTTAGAGAAATTTTATGCTAAAATTTTATGTCAAAGTCTTAGAAAGCTCATAGCTACTAAACTCTTTGACGGATTTGAATTATATTTGGTATTATATTTGGTATTATGATAGATATTTGTTGGAAATTTTATTCAATACCATCCCCACACCTAAGAAACAAATACTAGCATTTGAAGATTGATAAGCACAGGTTCAGGCGAGCTGTCCTGTCCAGCGACAGATCTTGTTAAACATACAATTCAGATAACATGGTTATGTTTTAGCTCACTATTTGCAGAAGTTTGAAGTTGTAATTTCCAGCTGGGAATTGAGTGGCACATTTACATAACATGACATTACATGGAGGAACACATTTACCAAGAATGTTGTAATAATGACTGCAATAACAAAGGCAACATTAACATCAGCCTTTTGACTTAATCCAGTTTTACTGTCCAAAATTGAAAAGGGATTTGGAAAAATTGTGCTGTGACTGTATATTTTCAGGAACTAAAGCATGGTTAATGGCATTAACGTTCGCTTATTTGGAAGTTAAAGCCTAAATGTGTAGCATGTATAAAAGGGCTCTTAGGAAACAGTGTAGATCTAAATCAGAACAGAATGTGGTGTCTAATCAGGGCTTACGCTGTTTGCTTTAAATCAGAAATTTCGGAAAGAAAAGAAAATATAACTAAAATCATATCAGACCCCCCTTTACGTTGTGAATAATCTTGTCTGAACTGTGATGTAGATGAAAATAAAGAATATTACAGCTTTCAAGTTTCATGTTAGGCTGCTGCATGTTTACTACTAATCTTTTATGAAATGAGCCACCACATGACAAAACCAACAAAGTGGCATGTGGTCTAGTGACGACTCAGATCAGCCTGGGCATCCCCCCGTCTGATCAGAGTCTTCACTGTCCATATGGAGCTAGCTTAGACCCTTAGTTACCCTTTAAGCACATAGGGAAGAGTCTGATTGGACTGGCCAGATGCCAAGGCTGATCTGAGTCTTTGCTGTCACACATGCCACTTAGTTGGTTTTGTCATGTTGTGGCTCAAATGTTGTTCATGAGAAAAATATGTGAAGAGTAAAGTAGATGAAAAAGCATAGATCAGGAACTGACACATTGTGATGCTGTACAGTAGTATCTAGCTATTAGTTCAAAAGCTGATAAACTAGAAAAGAAAAAATATTCTGCATCCTACAAACTGGGCATCAATGAAAGCCATGCTTCAGGAGGTGAAACTTGGACCTTTTTTGTTTTTATATGTCTCTGCAATAAGATCTATGTTGCAGGATCTCATAAGCTGATCCTGTTGTGTTCCTACTTCCAGACGCAGACGAGGTGACTTTATAGAAGCTTATAAGATTATAACTGGAAAAGAGAACATAAAGAGTGACAATTTTTTCAAGTTTTCATCAGATCAATTTAGCAAAACTAGAAGCAATTCTTTGAAATTATATAAACCGAGGCTAAACAAGGGTATATTACAAAGAGTAAACTTCTTTAGCAACCGTGTAGTGAATTCTTGGAATGCGCTTCCAGAAAACGTGATCTGCTAGTACAGTCAATATCTTCAAGAATCGACTGATTCGATACCTCCAAATCAGATATGGGGCACAAGAGGCATCGCCTATTTAATCTCCCCCATTAGTCTAATGTAATGTATTTCCTATGTAATGTGTCAAAATATGTACCAAAATTGTCTTCCCCCGAACGTTGGCTTTTCTGTAGCATTTACATTGTTGCTGTTTGAAAAAGTTCATGAACATTTATACATAAACAATATTACCTTGTAATAGATAATTAAAGCAGTGAAAATAGCTAACATTATTACATATTTTATTATGTTTTTTCATCATTAGAATTGATAATGGATTACAAGGAGTAGAAAAGGAATAAATACATATTAATTTTCAAATTCATGTGCAAGAGGTTTTAATTGATTAAAACATTTTTTTTCACATATGAGATTTTTTTTTTTTTTTTCTGTATAATTTCAGACTACAAGAGATGGAAAAGGCCTATTTTGTTATGTAAGTGCTTTAAACTAATCTTGCAGACACAAAACTAATTGTTTTGTTTTCCAAATTAAGTGGTGTAAAACGCTCTTCCTTTGCTGAAGAGACAGTCTTTTACCTCCTTAACCAGTGTGTTTAAAAGCTAGCCATACAGAGAAATGACATAAGTGGATAATTCAGAGCTCCAGATAAGAGGGGGTATTGAGGATAATTCAAAGATAATTTTTCTTATTTCTCAATGAAAACATATATTGTGACCCCTCATTAGAACCGTCTCGATGAGACGGTTCTAATGATGGTCACAAAATATGTTTTTGTGGAGAAATAATGATGATTATCCCTAAATCATCTCTGTTACTCCTTCTTATCTGGAGCACTGGATATGTTTTAGAGCAAATTATTAATTTAAGATAGATACGCTAATGTAGAAAAATTACAAAATGAGTAGACAGGGATTCTGAGAAAAAGTATATGTCATGTTTGTTTATCATATGAAAACAGTTGCTTAAGGTATTTTATTTAAGCAATGAATTTAAGGTATTTTATTTAAGCAATGAATTTCATTTTTCTGAGGTTTATCGAAGTGTAAACTACATGGGATTGCGTGCAAAGTAATTCGGGGTTCACGTAAACTTTGCTCGCGACCCAATGTAGTTTATACTTCGATAAACACCAGAAAAAATTAAGTTCATTGCTTATTAGCTTACCTGAGCCGAAGGCTCAGAGGTGAGCTTATAGGATGGGAGTCGAGCCGTCGTCCGTCCGTGGGTGCGTACGTGCGTCAACACTTTCAAACATAAATATCCCAGAAGCCAGTGGGCCGATCGCAATCAAATTTTATCTGAAGCATCATTGGGGTGGGGGAAAGGCTGCATTAGGTTTTGGTGCCGATCAGCTCAGAACTCTGGTTTCCATGGCAACAGATAGCCCCCATAGGGTTATAATGGGGAAAACGGCGTCATCACGTTTTCTCGACTGTGTTTGATTAGATCCTTATCATACTTGCAGGTAATGATGACATACACAAGACCTTGGATGAGTTCGAAATTTGGCCGGATTCATGCACAGACTACGGAGTTAGCTGCCCTTGAGCGTTTGAAAAAAATCCCATAGGGTTATAATGGGGAAAATGGTGTCATCACGTTTTCTCGACTGTTTTTGCTTAGATCCTTATCATACTTGCAGGTAATGATGACATACATAAGAGCTTGGATGAGTTCGAAATTTGGCCGGATTCGAGCACAGACTTCGGATTTAGCTGCCCTTGAGCATTTGAAAAAAATCCCATAGTGTTATAATGGAGAAAACGTCATCACATATTTTTAGAAAAACTTTGTCATCATTCTATTGCCTACATTTCTCAACGGATTTTAAAATAACTTCACACAAATGTAGGGCATGACAAGATCTCGAGCAATTTTGCCTTTCAGGATGCTGCGCCCAAGGTCAAGGTCACTGTGGCTATTTTTAGAAAAACTTTGTCAGCGCTCTAGCACCTACATTTCTCATCAGATTTTAAAATAACTTCACACAAATGTAGGGCATGACAATATCTCGAGCAAGTTTGCCTTTCAGGATGCTGCGCCCAAGGTCAAGGTCACTGTGGCTATTTTTAGAAAAACTTTGTCAGCGCTCTAGCACCTACATTTCTCAATGGATTTTGAAATAACTTCACACAAATGTAGGGCATGACAATATTCGAGCTAGTTTGACTTTCAGGAAGCTGCACCCAAGGTCAAGGTCACTGTGGCTATTTTTAGAAAAACTTGGTCATCGCTCTAGCGCTGCATTTCTCAATGGATTTTAAATCAACTTCACACAAATGTAGGGCATGACAATATCTCAAACAAGTTTGACTTCCAGGGTGCTGGGCCCAAGGTCAAGGTCACTGTGGCTATTTTTAGAAAAACATTGTCAGCGCTCTAGCACCTACATTTTTCAATGGATTTTAAAATAAATTCACACAAATGTAGGGCATGACAATATCTCGAGCAAGTTTGACTTTCAGGATGCTGTGCCCAAGGTCAAGGTCACTGTGGCTATTTTTAGAAAAACATTGTCAGCGCTCTAGCACCTACATTTCTCAATGGATTTTAAAATAACTTCACACAAATGTAGGGCATGACAATATCTCGAGCAAGTTCGACTTTCAGGATGCTGTGCCCAAGGTCAAGGTCACTGGCTATTTTTAGAAAAACTTTGTCATCGCCCTAGCACCTTCATTTCTCCATGCATTTTGAAATAACTTGACACAAATGTAGGGTATGACAATATCTCAAGCAAGTTCAACTTTCAGGATGCTGTGCCCAAGGTCAAGGTCACTGTGGCCATTTTTAGAAAAACTTTTTCATCGCTCTAGCACCTACATTTCTCAACGGATTTTAAAATAAATTCACACAAATGTAGGGCATGACAATATCTTGAGCAAGTTTGACTTTCAGGGTGCTGCAATCAAGGTTTTTGATTAGCTCCTTATCATACTTGCAGGTAATGATGGCATACATAAGAGCTTGGATGAGTTCGAAATTTGGCCATATTCGAGCACAGACTACGGAGTAAGCTGCCCTTGAGCGTTTGGAAAAAATCCCATAGTCTTATAATGGAAAAAATGTCATCACATTTTCATTTTTCATCGGATTCTCTTCATACTTGCAGGTAATGAGGATATGCATAAAAGCTTGGATTAGTTAGCATTTTGGCTAGATCCCACCACTGACTATGGAGTATCTGCCCTGAGCATCCAAAAAATCAATGTCGCCACTTTTTCTTGGTTTCTGCTGATCTGATCCTTTTAAAACTTGCAGGTTATGAGGAAATGCATAATATCTTAAACAAGTTCAAATTTTGGCCAGTTCAGGCCAACCACTACGAAGTTAGCTGCCCTTGACAGCTCTGTCTATTGTGCTCTTGATCGGATACTTTTTAAACTTGCATATATTAAATGAGGGCATACATAATGTTTTGGATGAGTTTAATTTTCAGCCTGATTGGACCATTGACTGTGAAGTTAGCTGCCCTTGAGCATCTTAAATATCCCTATAGGTTTACAATGTCTCTCAGGTGAGCAATTGTTGCCCTTGGGCTACTTGTATATACATTCTTTTCTATCTATTATTTGACCACAATTTGGGTTAGGGGCTACGATTAAAGCAGAAAAACATTTATACTCAGTTTTCTGCTAAAAGCGGAACAGTGTCAACGACGTCATAACGTTGCCTAAGTCCAATCAGATTGGAGAACCATCGTATATTTTGACATCACTTACGTCATGTAACTTCGTGTGAACTGATGTAGTTATTGAAGAATAAACTACATTACATTCTAATGGTTTACTATAGGGCTTTTCAATAAATGCACCCATAATGCCAATATTCCAGGAATGATTCAGACCAGTCTGTGAGTCCATGCAGTTTGCTTATAGCCTTCTTTATGTGTCTGTAGATTCCTCAGGATTTTTATCAAATTTCTGCCCCTGGGGCCATATTCATAAAGCCATTTAAGTCGTTGCTATGCATTTGCTAAGGCTAAATATCTATAAAGGAGATTCCCTACAACTATGAAATTTGGTCTGGAGGAACAGTCTTTGTGAGACTGTTCCTCCAGAGCAAATTTCATAGTTGCAGGGAATCTCCTTCAAAGAAATTTAGCCTTAGCAACAGCATAGCAACCGCTTAAGTCGTTTTATGAATACGGCCCCTGAAGTTTGTGTGAGCATATTTTATAAGGATTTTGACGAAAAATTTGGTTGTCGCGAAAACCAGTGGCATGACCATTTTTCATCAATTTAGTCATAATTTGTTGCAGCTTTCCTTCATATCTGAGTATTTTTGTTTGCAAAGTAGTTCAGTGTATATTTTATCAGGTTTCAGTATATCTAGCCAAGCAGTCCTTGTATTGTTTTTGTCTCGCCTGCGAAGCAGAGGCGAGACATATGTATTGCTTTTCCGGTGTCGTCGTCGGCGTCGGCGTAAACTTTTGTCGAGTTTTTGCGTTTAGGTCATTTTCTCAGAAACTATAAGGGCTAGAGCCATGAAACTTGGTACATGCATACATCTGGAAGAGTAGAGCTCAAAGCCATCATCAATATTGAGTCTTGACCTATATTTTACGGTTGACTGACTTTGCAATTTTTGTCAAGTTTTTGCGTTTAGGTCATTTTCTCAGAAATTATAAGGGCTAGAGCCATGAAACTTGATACATGCATGCATCTGGATGAGGAGATCTCAAAGCTATCATCAATACTGAGTCTTGACCTATATTTTACGGTTGACTGACTTCGTAATTTTTTTGTCGAGTTTTTGCGTTTAGGTCATTTTCTCAAGAACTATAAGGGCTAGAGCCATGAAACTTGGTACATGCATACATCTGGAAGAATAGATCTGAAAGCCATCATCAATTCTGAGTCTTGACCTACATTTTACGGTTGACTGACTTTGCAATTTTTTGTCGAGTTTTTGCGTTGAGGTCATTTTCTCAGAAACTATAAGGGCTAGAGCCATGAAACTTGGGTCATACATTCATCTGAAAGAGAAAAGCTCAAAGTCATCATCATTATTGAGTCTTTACCAACAGTTTACGGTTGACTGACTTTGCATTTTTTTTTTATAGTTTTCGTGTTTAGGTCATTTTCTCAGAAACTGTAAGGGCTAGAGCCAAGAAACTTGGTTCATGCATACATCTTTGCTGATTTACCTTTGTTTTGTGACAAAGCGCCAGCAGGCGAGACACCGCATTCCGCGGAATTCTTGTTGTCAAGCATGTGTTGCAAACATGAGCCTGGTGATGAATTTTTATCAGATAGAAATGTTAGCAGAATGGCTTTGTAACTAACCTACTGTTTATTCTCTAGAGTATAGATGACTTTGTAGACAGTCGAGTTCTGTGTGCCTTAGTGAACTCTTTTGTGCCTAATACTTTTACAGCGGATCTTCTTCTCAATGACAGGTAAGGTTCAGCTCAGCATACGCACACCAAATTGAAGTGAGAAAAAGATCTCACATAGTTTGGCCTTTCTGAATTCAAATCCTGTTAATTTCTCAGCAAGCAGTTATTGTGTATAGGTCTGCAGCTGCTTAAAATGTATATAACAGAGAATTAAATTATTTGAGAATGAATTACAAGTTTGAGAAAGTCACATTTTTTCAGTGTATGAATTTCCAGTAGCATCTCACATAATTATAGAGGAGCATGGCATACACTGTTTGCCCAAGCATATACCAGTGAGGTCATAGATCTATTACCATTGCAACTGTGGAATTACAAATTATTGTGCTTAGTACCTTGGCAGAATGACATTCTGATGACATCACTTTGACATCAGTATGACTTCCTAGTTGCAATGGCCATGGAGTCTTAACATCACCCATATCTGCTAGGACATACAGTGTTTGCCATGGCCCATGGAATTTTCAGTGACGTTACAAACTGAAATTCTTTCACCTCCTAAGCGGTTAACCAGTACTAAGTGCACATACTTTTGTCAGTTACTGGTGGAAGTAAGTGCACTTAGTACTGGTTAACCACTTAGGAGGTCTAAGCCTGTCCAGGAATAGTGTGGTTAGGTTAACTGACCGTCCCGACATGACCATAGCTGTTTACCGTGGACGTTAAGCAACAAATCAATTAATCAATCCTTCAACAGAAACTTCAGGGCCTGGTTGCTCAAGGCATGGTTAGCTTAACAAAGTGGTTAGTCATAGATTTGTTAAGTCTTTAAGTACTCGCAAAATCAATTGCTATACTATTTTTCTGCTGAAAAATTGTGAGAAGCTTTTGCAGTGCAAACTTTTAACTTGTTTTCTACATGTACTATTAATTTCAAGTTTCCAAAGCTTATAATAAATTGAATATAAACTAGTGCAATTTGTGAGTTTGCTAGTATAACAGGACTGATAGTTTTGGAAATGCAGATTTTAGTTTTAACTTGTTTTCTACATCAATCAATTCTGTTGAATTTGTGAGGTGTCTAAATCATTAAAAAAAAAAACAGAAAAAATGAAATGGGATAAGTTTTCTCCTTGACCCACTCCTATAGTTATATATTAAGAAGAGACCTAAAACCTTTGTACAGAATTTTTATCAGCTGGTAACATTTAACCATCATGTTAGACTGATAAGTCTTGTAAAATAAAGCACTACTCTACCTGGTTCAAAAACACTCTAAGTCTGCAAGGCTGCTAAACAAACAAGATTCTACTTTGTAAAAAGTTAACTAGGGTATGCAGAGCAAATATATGATCCATAGTGCAGAAACTTTTCCTAAATCCAGAAGAATTTGACTTGTCACCTTATTGTTTGTATACAAGTATAATTTTTCCCAGTAGACCATGCCTCTGGTATCATGCCTGTCTTGAAAGATAATTGAACAATTTTAACCCTTAAAGGGAGGAATTGGTAGCCTTTCCTGCCTCTAAGATACTTCAAGAGTATGGCCATTAAACCTGACATTGATTAAGTTTTATTAGTCTCTGGGGACAGGCTATGACTGATAAGGTCTGCAGTTATAGGCTAGCAACAATTTCATGTAATTTCACTATAGTCCCCTTCGACTACGTCAGGGGACAGTAACCTTGATGAGCTGTGAAACGCTCATAATGATAATAATAATAATATTGATCGATTGATTTTTTGCTTCACGTCCACAGTAAACAGCTATGGTCATGTCGGGATGGTCAGTTAACCTAAACATACTTATCTTGGGCAGGCTTAGACCTAAGCGGTTAACCAGTACTAAGTGCACATACTTTTGCCAGTAACTGACAACAGCCCTTCTTGAATCAGCGGAAGGAGAAACGAAAGTATGTGGCCAGACCGGGTATCGAACCCAGGACCTCTGACTTCTGAGTCAGGTGCCCTACCGATTGCGCTACGCGGCCCGGCATAATAATAATAAAAGAAAACTTGTTGATTGTGCAAAAGCAGAGGACCATCTTCAGTTCCTATTCAGAAACTGATTCTTTACTTTGCATATCTACCTGTGTTTTATTCACCGACAGTTAGGCCTAACTACATGTATATATAAAAGCCGACCTAAATTTTCCTGACTTTACCTATCAAACATGAGCTCTTCATGAATTTACAACAGTTCTTGTTTTGACCATCTAACTGGGAACAAATCTAACACACAACTGATTCTTGTAAACACATTCTCCAGAGGCATTAAATTTGACCTGATGACCAACTGTGCCAGAAACAGAACATTAACATGCTGGGAGTTAATGTCATTAAACCTGATTAATAAAAGAGATTCTGTCAATCAAACTTCAGTTCCCCTGGACTACCAGTTCCTCCCTTTAATGCGCCAAAAGCAGACGACAAAATTTACGTCTGCAGAATTTCAAAAAATGTTTCGTCCAAACGATATCACATTGAGAATTCGAACACTAGAGGGCTAACAGTGTACATTCAGATGAGGTGGCTCATTATGAGCCACCTCATCTGGATCTACACTGTTCGCAAATTCAACAATTTTAATTTTTGGCGCTTTAAGGACTAAGTGTGACTGTTCTAATATATTTTTGCTCTAGATGGACAATCAACATGGCATTGAAGACAGCAGAGAAGATGTTTTATGCAGAAACACCATTTGATGCTGAAGATCTTGTTGAAGTAAGTTCAGTCATATTAATACTAGCCAAGTCTTTCTAAATCTGACTTGGATAAAATTTCACTTTATTTTGTTCTTCTAGGAATTTTGTTCTTCTAGGAGCTCACTTCCACAAGTTTACCAATCCCACTTATAATAAAGACAGGTCAATAATTAATTAGCGTACTTCACTTCCAGTCAAGGTTGATCTCTTCTTTTTCTATGTAAAACTTTCCTGCATGATACAGTTGGCCCAGTGGTGTTCTAGTGCCATCATTCCAGACATGAAGAACTTGAGGCACTTTACACTGACCCACCACTCAACTGTTGCCGTGACTTCTTCAACGGACTTGAAATGGCTTTCACAGATACCATTTTTTAAAGTTCAGGGACTGAAAGGAAGGAAATTACTTGGTAGCAAATTAGGCAAATATGTGGAATGCTTTAATATATCATACCTGTTTCACTCAACAACATCCATTGATATGAAACCGTACTTTTGTGGACTATTGCTTTGTCTTGCTGAGGGAGAACTCCTTTAGAGACTTTACTACACCAATTTTAATAGATTGTGATTCTCAGTTGGTCAAGAAAGTTTGTACAGTACTTGCCAGTATTGTAATCCCCTTTGGTAAAATGTCCTACAGAATTACTCCTTTGGCATCCCCAAATACATAAGCCTTTACCATGCCAGGCGAGGATGGGGTTTTGAACTGGGAACATCCTACCCTCTTTGGTTTAAACAACATTTATTCAATGTAAATTACATAATTGCAAGAAAAGTACAATATAACATGGTACAGGATCTGAGGGTAAGCGAAACGCTTATATTAAAGTCATGTCCTGAGTGCCCACCTTTGCAATTTCTTCTCTGGTTCACTGGACCCAGGTCTCATCTACAGCTACAAGATATGAAAATAAATTACCACTTCAACAGTCTACTGTCATACTGAGTCACGACATTCACTAAAGCCCTTCTGCACTCTCAACCAATCAAATTGCAATACATAAGCATTAAAATGTGCAGTTGGAATTACTATGATATATCTGCTTTTGTTAATGTCTTTTTTTTTTCTTTACTCTATTCTATTTCTTCAGGCTGATCCTATGGCAGTGTGTGCATATTTTGCCTTCTTTATGATGGTGGCTTACAGATATAGACAAACAACAGCTGTAGTCAACAGAGTGGTAAGTTTTAAAGCAAACTGTATGATAAAGACAGGTTGCTTGAAATACCTGGAAACAACAAAGACCCTGACCAGTCTATAAATCCATGCAATATAGCTATAATATTGATTCTTAGATCCCTGGTAGCTCAGTAGTTTAAGGGCTGTCCTAAGCTGGTCAAAGTTAAACAACTACACATAACACAAAACTTCTTATGGGGATTATGTGCATACATGTAAGCATTTACTACTCTGGTTTAAAGTGACTGGATATATTTGAGCTGCAACACTAGAAAACCAACGAAGTGGTTGTGCGCACAGTGCAGATTCAGATCAGCCTGGGCATTCGCCCAGTCTGATCAGAGTCTTCCCTGTCCGCATGGAGGTAGCTTAGACATTTAGCTACCCTTAAAGCGCCTAGCAAAGAGTCTAATCAGACTGGGCATCTGCCCAGGCTGATCTGAGTCTGTGCTGGGCGCACAACCACTTTGTTGGTTTTCTTGTGTCGCTACTCATTTACAAAGGAGATCACCTTATTCGTGAACTATCAGTCTCCTTTCTCACAGGGGCCACTCTCAGGTAAATGATTTAATGTGAGAGAGATCAAATTCTTTCATTTAAGATAGTCCCCCTGGAAAAAATATTCCTTTGTTATTGAATATATTGTTAAAGTGATGGCCAACCCATATACGCCAACTTGAACCCATGTTTGTGTATTACTCAACAGAATATGGCCAATCATATACATCTATATTTGTGATGGTAAGAGTATGTTCTTTTTCTGATTTTCAGGATTTTATCAACATGTTGATACGTGAGTGTAATCATGAACTTGAGAAGTTTCCTCCAATCATCTCCAACATGCAGGAGCTGCAGAGGCGCAAGGATTTAAAACACGAGCTTGAACAACACAGACAAGGTTAGTCTTTCAGTGTAACATCAAAACAGACTTCCCTTTGATGAACTGTTTTGGACCAGTTTGCATTATAATTGAGCCGCGACACGAGAAAACCAACAATGTGGTCGTGTGCCAGTGCAGACTCAGATCAATCTGGGCATCCCCCCAGTCCGATTAGACTCGTCCCGAAGCACTTAAAGGGTAGCTAAATGTCTAAGCTACCTCCATGCCGACAGGGAAGACTCTGATCAGACTGGGTGGATGCCCAGGCTGTCCTGAGTCTGGGCTGGCCGCACAACCACATTGTTGGTTTTCTCGTGTTGCGGCTCATATACTGTGGAAGGGAAATTGAGCATGTATCATTATTTGAAGGTGTAGATTTCAACACCTCCAGAGGTGCTCAGCAGATGTAAATGCATCAGATAATTACATTTGACTGCTTTTATTGTAATAAAAAAGCATCCTGTCATACAAGAATACTGGAAAACATCAGGGAAATTGCTTCAAAAACTTCTATGTTTTTTACTTCATAATGCGGCAGAATATGACATTATCTTTACATGGTTTTGAAAAAGCCACTGCAGCTCTGACAAAGCTGAAGCCAATATGAAGAGATAACAACATATCTCTTGGATCAAAGGTGAAACTCATGTGCTCCTTTGTCATATCCATATTTCTGTATGCCTGTGAATCATGGACTTTGACAGCAGAGCCAGAGAATACATGCAGGCCTTTGAGATGAGATTCTACCGACACTTACCGAACATCTCGTATAAGGACCATATAGGACCATGAAGAAATTGGCAGAAAGATCCAAGCAGCCTTTGGAGAATAATGACAAACTCCTGACCATGGTCCTCTTAGCAAAGACAGTTCTACAGGGCATAGTGAAAGGAAAGAAAGGAGTGGACAGAGATGGACTTTGCTAGCACAAGTAGGGTTGCTGAAGAAAGGACAAGTGGAAGGGGATTGTTTTAGAGTCATCTGTGGTACCCCAATACCCTTTCAAGGTTATGGAGTGAGTGAGTTAGTGAACTCTGGTTTTAACGTCCCACCAACAACGAGGTTATATGGAGATGGGACCTCGGTTTAAAGTCTCATCCGAAAGACCGGAGAAGCGGGGGATCGATCTTGCGACCCCTGGATTGGTAGTCTGGAGTGTTATCCACTACGCTACAGTCGCTCCTTTCAAGGTTATGGAATAGACTGGACTAGATTTTTAGGGCTTATGATAAAATCTCCTTTGATGTTACAAAATTACATTTGCTACCCTGCATGCTGCTAATGCTGACATCATATTTGTGACAACCACAGTTTTTTTAGAAGGATAACTGTGTGACAGCTTTATAACAGCATGTAAATTCCTTCTCAAAACATTGATTTTACCCATTAAAACATAGTTTTTGATAGCACCCAGCATTGCTTCTTGGTTTAATGTATGTTGCAAAATCAAATTTTAATTATTAAATCAGTGCAGGCCTTCTACCTCTTGACAAACCAACTTCTTGGCCCAGTTTTTCAGAGCCAATGACATTGTCAGTTAATGAGACATTCTGTTTTCAATTGCATTGTATGCAAAAACTCTGCCATTTTGGTTGAAAAAAAAAAAGTGAGAAAAGCGTGTCAATTTTTTTTTCAGCAGCTCCTCACAGTTTTCCAGCAAAAAAATAGTAGCACACTTGATTTTATATGTACCAGCTTGCTTAACTAACCCTTGGCTAACAACTTTATGAAGCTAACAATGCTTTGAACACCAGGCCCAGAGTTTATAAAACTTGAGTACATTCTCAAGTTTTATAACCTCAAACCCTGGTCCCTGGCACATAGCCAGGAATTGGCCAGTTAACAAGTGGAGTGAATGCATACTGTGTACTGATATAACAGTACAGTGTGAAATTCTTGTTTTTTATTGTTTTGTTTTCAGCACTAGAAAACATTGGGAAGAAGTTTGACATTGACTTCAGTCGTAAATGGGTGCAGCATGTGGAGCATGTTCAGAATGAGCTGAGGCGGGAAATTCGTGAGAAGATGAGGCAGAGATTTGATATCGTAGAAATCCCAAGAAATATTACAATCAATGATTTCTGTCTTGCTGCTGTTATTAATCTGGTGAGTAGGTTGATGTTTATTTACAGTTAAAATTTCTAAGTATCGAGACAAAATAGGTGTGAGCAAACAGTGCAGACCCTGATCAGACTGCTTCTGAAGGAACAGTCTGATTATGGTCTATGCTCTTTGCCATTCCCTCTGCATCTTTTAAACCAACCTGTCCCATTTTTTTTTGACAATTGCACTTATTATGCCCCCAATTTCGGAGAAATTGTGGGGGCATATTGGTTTGGGCCTGTCTGTCTGTCCGTCTGTCCTCTATGTATAACTCAAGAACCGTAAGAGCTAGGAGCTTGAAACTTAATACACATGATCAGTATGAAAAATAAGCGAACACTTGTTTTTTCTTTTTTCCGCGGGTCACATATTTCAAGAGTTATGCCCCTTTTTCGACTTAGCCTGTGGAACTTTGTAAACAAAATATCTCAAGAACCCCTGATGCTAGGATCATGAGGTTTTGCAGGATGAGAATGCCCAAGGTGTAGATGACCTGATTAACTTTTGAAACAAATTCGTGAATTTTTGACAAAGTTATGCCCCTTTTTCGACTTAGTGCATTGTAAGCCTATGGAACCTTGTGAACAAAATATCTCAAGAACCCCTGAAGCTAGGAGCATGATTTTTTGCAGGAAGATACTGCCTGTGGTGTAGATGACTTGATTAACTTTTGAAAAAAATTCGTGAATTTTTGATCGAGTTATTCCCCTTTTTCGATTTAGTGCATTGAGGCCTATGGTACAAAGGTACCCTTACATATAGTCAAGAACAATAAGAGCTAGGAACTTGAAACTTTATACACATGATCAGTATGGAAAATAATCAGACCTGTATTTTTTTATTTTTCCGCCGCCAATGTATTTCCAGAGTTATGCCCCTTTTTCGACTTAGCCTGTGGAACCTTGTGAACAAAATATCTCAAGAACCCCTGATGCTAGGATCATGAGGCTTTGCAAGATGAGAATGCCCAAGGTGTAGATGACCTGATTAACTTTTGAAACAAATTCGTGAATTTTTGACCGAGTTATGCCCCTTTTTCGACTTAGTGCATTGTAAGTCTATGGAACCTTGTGAACAAAATATCTCAAAAACCCCTGAAGCTAGGAGCATGATTATTTGCAGGAAGATACTGCCTATTGTGTAGATGACCTGATTAACTTTTGAAAAAAATTCGTGAATTTTTGATCCAGTTATTCCCCTTTTTCGACTTAGTGCATTGAGGCCTATGGTACAAAGGTACCCTTACATATAGTCAAGAACAATAAGAGCTAGGAACTTGAAACTGTATACACATGATCAGTATGGAAAGTAAGCAGACCCGTATTTTTTTATTTTTCTGCCGGCCATGTATTTCCAGAGTTATGCCCCTTTTTTGACTTAGCCTGTGTAACCTTGTAAACAAAATATCTCAAGAACCCCTGATGCTAGGATCATGAGGCTTTGCAAGATGAGAATGCCCAAGGTGTAGATAACCTGATTAACTTTTGAAACAAATTCGTGAATTTTTGACCGAGTTATGCCCCTTTTTCGACTTAGTGCATTGTAAGCCTATGGAACCTTGTGAACAAAATATCTCAAGAACCCCTGAAGCTAGGAGCATGATTTTTTGCAGGAAGATACTGCCTATGGTGTAGATGACCTGATTAACTTTTGGAAAAAAAATCGTGAATTTTTGATTGAGTTATTCCCCTTTTTCGACTTAGTGCATTGAAGCCTATGGTACAAAGGTACCCTTACATATAGTCAAGAACAATAAGAGCTAGGAACTTGAAACTTTATACACATGATCAGTATGGAAAATAAGCAGACCAGTATTTTTTTATTTTTCCGCCGGCCATGTATTTCCAGAGTTATGCCCCTTTTTCGACTTAGCCTGTTGAAACTTGTGAACAAAATATCTCAAGAACCCCTGATGCTAGGATCATGAGGTTTTGCAGGATGAGAATGCCCAAGGTGTAGATGACCTGATTAACTTTTGAAACAAATTCGTGAATTTTTGACCGAGTTATGCCCCTTTTTCGACTTAGTGCATTGTAAGCCTATGGAACCTTGTGAACAAAATATCTCAAGAACCCCTGATGCTAGGATCATGAGGTCTTGCAGGATGAGAATGCCCAAGGTGTAGATGACCTGATTAACTTTTGAAACAAATTGGTGAATTTTTGACAAAGTTATGCCCCTTTTTCGACTTAGTGCATTGTAAGTCTATGGAACCTTGTGAACAAAATATCTCAAAAACCCCTGAAGCTAGGAGCATGATTTTTTGCAGGAAGATACTGCCTATGGTGTAGATGACCTGATTAACTTTTGAAAAAAATTCGTGAATTTTTGATCCAGTCATTCCCCTTTTTCGACTTAGTGCATTGAGGCCTATGGTACAAAGGTACCCTTACATATAATCAAGAACAGTAAGAGCTAGGAACTTGAAACTGTATACACATGATCAGTATGGAAAATAAGCAGACCCGTATTTTTTTATTTTTCCGCCGGCCATGTATTTCCAGAGTTATGCCCCTTTTTCGACTTAGCCTGTGTAACCTTGTAAACCAAATAACTCAAGAACCCCTGTTGCTAGGATCATGAGGCTTTGCAAGATGAGAATGCCCAAGGTGTAGATGACCTGATTAACTTTTGAAACAAATTTGTGCATTTTTGACCGAGTTATGCCCCTTTTTCGACTCAGTGCATTGTAAGCCTATGGAACCTTGTGAACAAAATATCTCAAGAACCCCTGAAGCTAGGAGCATGATTTTTTGCAGGAAGATACTGCCTGTGGTGTAGATGACCTGATTAACGTTTGGAAAAAAATCGTGAATTTTTGATCCAGTTATTCCCCTTTTTCGACTTAGTGCATTGAAGCCTATGGTACAAAGGTACCCTTACATGTAGTCAAGAACAATAAGAGCTAGGAACTTGAAACTTTATACACATGATCAGTATGGAAAATAAGCAGACCTGTATTTTTTTATTTTTCCGCCGGCCATGTATTTCCAGAGTTATGCCCCTTTTTCGACTTAGCCTGTGGAAACTTGTGAACAAAATATCTCAAGAACCCCTGATGCTAGGATCATGAGGTTTTGCAGGATGAGAATGCCCAAGGTGTAGATGACCTGATTAACTTTTGAAATAAATTCGTGAATTTTTGACCGAGTTATGCCCCTTTTTCGACTTAGTGCATTGTAAGCCTATGGAACCTTGTGAACAAAATATCTCAAGAACCCCTGATGTTAGGAGCATGATTTTTTGCAGGAAGATACTGCCTGTGGTGTAGATGACCTGATTAACTTTTGGAAAAAAAATCGTGAATTTTTGATCGAGTTATTCCCCTTTTTCGACTTAGTGCATTGAAGCCTATGGTACAAAGGTACCCTTATATGTAGTCAAGAACAATAAGAGCTAGGAACTTGAAACTTTATACACATGATCAGTATGGAAAATAAGCAGACCTGTATTTTTTTATTTTTCCGCCGGCCATGTATTCCCAGAGTTATGCCCCTTTTTCGACTTAGCCTGTGGAAACTTGTGAACAAAATATCTCAAGAACCCCTGATGCTAGGATCATGAGGTTTTGCAGGATGAGAATGCCCAAGGTGTAGATGACCTGATTAACTTTTGAAATAAATTCGTGAATTTTTGACCGAGTTATGCCCCTTTTTCGACTTAGTGCATTGTAAGCCTATGGAACCTTGTGAACAAAATATCTCAAGAACCCCTGATGTTAGGAGCATGATTTTTTGCAGGAAGATACTGCCTGTGGTGTAGATGACCTGATTAACTTTTGAAAAGAAATCATGAATTTTTGATTGAGTTATGCCCCTTTTTCGACTTAGTGCATTGTAAACCTATGGAACCTTGTGAACAAAATATCTCAAGAACACCTGAAGCTAGGAACATGATTTTATGCAGGAAGATACTGCCTGTGGTGTAGATGACCTGATTAACTTTTGAAAATTTGTAAATTTTGGATTGAGTTATGCCCCTTTTTCAACTTGGTGCATTATTTACCTATGGAAGCTTGTGAACAAAATATCTGGAGAACCCCTGATGCTAGGATCATGATTTTTGCAGGTTGATATTGCCCAAGGTGTAGATGACCTGATTAACTTTCGAAAACAATTCATAAATTTTTGCCTGAGTTAAGCCCCTTTTTCGACTTAGTGCATATGGTACAAAGGTACAAGCATTATTGTATGAACCTTCTCTAGAGACAAGCATATGGTTGGGGGCATAGTGTTTCATAAACACATTTTCTAGTTATTTAAGGTGTTTGGAATTTGTACAGAATTATGCCTAGAATCTGATTGATATCGATGGGACTAATATTTTCTTGGGCTAGTCCAGATGTATGTCTATTCATCTATCTGTCTGTAACACTTTAGATATGGTCCAGATTTCATAAACCAACTGCTGTTGTGTTTAGAAATAAGAAGTGACAAAGTATTTTGCATGTAGAAAAGATGTGGTTCACATGAGTGGCTTCTGTATATAGCTTTAAAATGTCATATGAGTAAGTAAGTAACTAAATACCGTATACGGGATAATTTTCACGGTGTTCCATTTTTCGCGGTATTTCACGGTCACTAAGAAATCGCGAAATAATTTCCTGTTTCTTACAAAGTATCATCAGTAGACACAGCGTCCATATATTTTGTTTCTGTTTGCTTCGGTAAAGTCTGGTACTTTTCTTTTGAGCCAGTTCTTTCATTAACCTGCAGCCACAGGTTAATGAATGAAAATCAAGCAATTTTGATTTTTGCGCATGTTGCTAACCGCGAAAATTAAAAATCGCTAAAATTAATGTTTATGCTATTGCCCCTTAACCACGAAAATTTGAACCCGCGAAAATTTGAACGCATATACGGTAACAGTATTACTATACCACCGACATACGAAGTATGTCGAGGGGTATATAGTTTTCATCTTTCCGTCCGTTTGTCCGTCTGTCCATCCCTCCGTCCATTCGTCCGTGTGTCCGTCCGTTAACATTTGCGTTAAAGTTTTGCGTTAAGTTTTTATTCTTTGCTTATATTTCCAATATCCTTCAATGGAACCTTTTGGTATTTGACTAGGTATACTTCTAGGTTCATGCAGAATAGTTGACATTATCTGGATGCTGCTGCTGACCTAAGGTCAAGGTCACAGACTTAAACATTTGCGTTACAGTTTTTGTCTCGCCTGCGAAGCAGAGGCGAGACATATGTATTGCTTTTCCAGTGTCGGCGGCGGGGGCGGCGTAAACTTTTGTCGAGTTTTTGCGTTTAGGTCATTTTCTCAGAAACTATAAGGGCTAGAGCCATGAAACTTGGGTCGTGCATACATCTGGAAGAGTACAGCTGAAAGCCATCATCTGTGTTGAGTCTTGACCTAGATTTTACGGTTGACTGACTTTGCAATTTTTTGTCGAGTTTTTGCGTTTAGGTTATTTTCTCAGAAATTATAAGGGCTAGAGCCATGAAACTTGGGTCATGCATAAATCTGGAAGAGTACAACTGAAAGCCATCATCAATATTGAGTCTTGACCTAGATTTTACGGTTGACTGACTTCGCAATTTTCTGTCGAGTTTTTGCGTTTAGGTCATTTTCTCAGAAACTATAAGGGCTAGAGCCATGAAACTTGGGTCATGCATACATCTGGAAGAGTACAGCTGAAAGCCATCATCAATATTGAGTCTTGACCTAGATTTTACGGTTGACTGACTTCGCAATTTTTTGTCGAGTTTTTGCGTTTAGGTCATTTTCTCAGAAATTATAAGAGTTAGAACCATGAAACTTGGGTCATGCATACATCTGGAAGAGTACAACTGAAAGCCTTCATCTGTGTTGAGTCTTGACCTAGATTTTACGGTTGACTGACTTTGCAATTTTTTGTCGAGTTTTCGCGTTAAGGTCATTTTCTCAGGAATTATAAGGGCTAGAGCCATGAAACTTGGACCATGCATACATCTGGAAGAGTAGATCTCAAAGCCATCATCAACATTGAGTCTTGACCTACATTTTATGGTTGACTGACTTTGCAATTTTTTGTCAAGTTTTCGCATTAAGGTCATTTTCTCAGAAACTATAAGGGCTAGAGCCATGAAACTTGGTTCATGCATACATCTGGAAGAGTAAATCTCAAAACCATCATCTGTATTGAGTCTTGACCTACATTTTATGGTTGACTGACTTTGCAATTTTTTGACAAGTTTTCGCATTAAGGTCTGTTTCTCAGACACTATAAGAGCTAGAGCCATGAAACTTGGTTCATGCATACATCTGGAAGAGAAGAACTCGAAGTCATCATCTGTATTGAGTCTTGACCTACATTTTGTGGTTGACTGACTTTGCAATTTTTTGTCAAGTTTTCGCATTTAGGTTTGTTACTCAGAAACCATGTATAAGATTGGTTTCATAAGGGTGTGGTTTCATTAGGCAGTGGCACTGGTAGGGGGTATACGTGAGCCCCTGCTCACTTGCTCTAGTTAAATACTGCCTTTTGGTTTAGCTTTGGAAGAAAACAATTGATATGGGTTAAAAAGAAATGAAAATATAGATTGGAAGTGACTCCAGGAATTTGTAATCTGCTTACTTCAAAATGTTCTGTGGCATTACATAGTTATCTTAGCATGCCAGTAATGCAATGTCTATTTCAGAGTTTGACAAATGGTTGTGGGTTTTACCTGACATCCAGCAAGGAACAGTTAAGTGAGGGTCGGCGACTAGTGTTGAGACATAGAGAGACTGGAGAATTTATTGAAGATTTCACCAATAAATCAAAAGGTTACTTGATACAATATCAATACACATGTACTATATTAGGGCCTCCATTATACATATACATGCATATGATATCTATACCTTCCTACAGAAAAGGGAAGGGCCTGATCAGAGTGATCAGCAGCAAAGGCTCATGACTGATTATTTTTCTTCTACTAAAAGCCAGCTTATTATCTCAAATCAGATTGAACTTTAATATAGGAATTTTTAACTTTTTAGCAGTGATCTAAAGTAAATTTTGAGCAGTCTAGTGTGTTTATCAGGTCTTAAAATGGATGCAACAAAACATGAAGGAAAAAATAAAATGAGCCGCGACACAAAAAACAAACAAAGTGGTTGTGCGCCCAGCCCAGACTAAGATCAGCCTGGGCATCCGCCCAGTCTGATCAGAGTCTTCGCTGTCCGCATGGTGGTAGCTTAGACCCTAAGCTACCCTTTGAGCACTAAACGAAGAGTTTGGTTAAACTGGGCGGATGCCCAGGCTGATCTGAGTTTTCGCTGGCGCACAACGACATTGTTGGTTTTCACGTGTCGTGGCTCAAATGAAGCTGAGCCTCTTATGTCATGAATGTTAACTTGAATGGAATCACAACTTTCAGTGACTTCATTAAAATTTAGTGACATTCAAAATCTATGGTTTGTTGCCCTACATCATCCTACTTTTTTGCATGTCCATTTTGTTTTTCATTTAAAATGGAAATGTTAGTCAGTAATTGAAAATGTCCCATTGCTAATGGAAGACAGAAGGCTGTTCTATGAGCTGAAAGCCTGTCTTGAATCTGTGAATGGGGGAAAATAAATTTCTTGAGCGGGGGTGTTTCTTACCAGGAAGCTTGTATGAAACGCAAAGTTGTCTGCCTTGGAAAACTGGTGGGAAAATATGGAGGTATATCAAGTCACCTTTAGGTTTTGTAGTAAACAAATATGAGCCGTGACACGAGAAAACCACCAAAGTGGTTGTGCGCCAAGCGCAGACTCAGGCCAGCCTGAGCATCTGCCCAGTCTGGTCAGACTCTTTGTTAAGTGCTTAAATGGTAGCTAAGGGGCTAAGCTATATCCATGCGGACAGCAAAGACTCTGATCAGACTGGGTGGATGCCCAGGCTGATCTGAGTCGGCACTGGGCGCACAACCACTGTGTTGGTTTTGTCACATCGCGGCTCATATCTTGTGTTACTTTCCCATTCTGATGGTCATCTTATGTTTCAGCGACAATCAAGGAAACTCTCCATCTACCAGATGTAACTAACAACGTTATAGAGATTAATCCACAGAATTATCCCAACTATGAGGTAAAACATTCTATAAAGAGTTAATGTAGGCTTTAACAGGAATGGGGAGTGTTGCATAAGTACATTACTGCACATGAACAGACACAATTTAACTGAGTTGTTGTTGTTGGGTTGTGGTTTAAATTCAGTAAACAATATATTCGTTTAGAAGTTGCTCTACCTGGAATAAAGGACACCCAGGTCTTGTTACAGCTACTAGCAGTTCTGTCGCAGAGGCCCCAAGCAGTTCATCTGTTTCGGGATCCCAGTGGGTGGGGCCATCAATTAAACTAAGGAAAATATACTCCGTTTCTTAAATGTATTCTGTTGTTTCAGAGGATCTTCTTTCAACAATTATCTTTAAAATTAAAAATTGAAGCTGTAATTTATTACCTTTAGAAAAACTGGCATTTCCACAAATACCTCATGACCATGAGATTAGCATATGGCCAAGTAAAGCGTACTGTAATATGCCTAAATTTTTGGACACCTAAGAAAATGAATTTACATTAGGGACAATTTTTAGGTGTCCCAATACTTAAGCACATTACAGTGTTTTTGGGTCAACTGAATCAGAATTTTATGCTTGGAGTTATGCAGTTTTGGTAGTCAGCATGCTGCTATTTTTGTGGAAAAAAATGGAGAGGCATATTAGAGTAGGAGGTTTTAAAAGAATTAACAACATGAGAAAAAATAAAAAACAGTTCTCATCTCTCACAAATTGTGGCTTTACCTCAGGCTATTGTCATGTTTTTCAGTTTTTCTTTGAGGCTCAGAGCAGAAACAAACAACTGAGGACTGGTACTCAATTCCTGTATCAAGTGTTCCCTGGCAACACAGTTACCTGGCAACGGCTGTTTATCAAGAGTGCCAGGGAGGCAGAGTTTGAGACTGTGGAAAAAATGATTGCTTTCTTCAAAGAACATAGTTCATTTATAAACTGTAAAGAACCAAAATCAGGAAATACAGGGCTACACCATGCAGCTAGGAGCGGACATTTTGTAAGTTAAATTTATCTCTGTGTGCAGTCCAATTAAGGTAAAATATATCAGTAGGAGTTACCTATACCAAAGGTAACAGCAATATCATGATAATGATGTAACACTTAAAAGTGATGGCTAGTTTATCGACCATTTTTGAAGTTGCTTAGTTTGTTGATCATATGTTTAGATAGGTGTGAACAAAATTCTCATCAGAATATTAGCCTTTAAAGTTTAAAAGTAATACAGTTGATGGTTTCTTTAGTTTGGAGGAAAGAAGTTTGCATCACAGGGGTTTCTGTAGTGGAATAGTTAGCTCACAAAACTCTGTATTAGTAATTGCAGTCCATTCTCAATATTACATAGTCAATGTTTATCTCAAACTACTGGGGCCGTATTCACAAAGCCACTTTAGTCGTTGCTATGCTGTTGCTAAGGCTGAATATCTATAAAGGAGATTCCCTACAACTATGAAATTTGGTCTGGAGGAACAGTCTTTGTAAGACTGTTCCTCCAGAGCAAATTTCATAGTTGTAGGGAATCTCCTTCACAGAAATTTAGCCTTAGCAACAGCATAGCAACCACTTAAGTCGTTTTATGAATACTGTCCCTGATGTCTCAAAGTTATTAACTTTGAGATACCAGAAGTTTGAGATATCAGTAGTGTAAAAGTTAAGAAAATTGGGAAATGTGTCAGCACTATATTCTTTGAAATAAGAGGGTACTTTGAGATATCAGTGTTTGAAATAACGAGAGCCAACTATATTGTTGAATTTCAGGAAATAGTTCGCCTTCTCCTAGAAAATGGAGCTAATGTTGACCTGAAGAACAATTTTAAGTGTACAGCTTTAAACTTTGCCATAGAAGGACTGCAGAGGAAAATATGTCATGTAAGTTTATATGTTGATTTTATTGAAATTAGTAAAGAAAATGTACGCTGGTATGGATCAGGTTTTAACATATACTCTTTGAGTATTGCATGTTTGTTAAAGCTGGGCCTGAATTGTTCATACCTGGACAGCATTAATTACCAGTTTTCCCCTCTAAAAAGCTTCTTGAAGGCAATTAGAAAAAAGAAGAAAAAAAATCAGTCTGAGTTTACTTGCTGAAAATATACACTCTTCTCTGATTGTTTCATTTTGATACTGGACTGGCAAAAAAAATGTGAGTCTGATCCACCACAGAATGAAAGCTGCAAGAGTTGTAAATTTGTTGAAACTTACAGCCAGTGGTTCTAAAGTATAACACAAAAATAGACCAGTGCTATGACCTGAATATCCTTTCCTCTGTTTCAGTATCTGATAGAATGGGGCTGTGATGTGACAAGTAAAAACATCAAGAATCAGTCAGTACTAGAGACCATCAAAAATGATGAGTTTAAAAAGTTTGCCATGGACATTTATGATTATTACTCAGAGATAGTTCCCAGGATTATGAATGGAGATATGGCATTATTAGATCAAGTCATAGCGGATCATATCAACAAGAGGAGAGAATTTTGTTGTTTGAGGAGCAGGTTGGTATTGTATTTTACTATGTTAAAGGTAAAAGTAGTTTCCCATAGCCTAGTGGCTGTAGGGTAGGGGGGCGGGGTGGTTAGAGGTCCGTTGTAGTTTGGGCACAGCATTAAAGTCCTTACCTGATTTAAAAAAGGTACCCATTTACTGCAGGATTGATAGAGTTTTCGGTCACTAGTTGACCCAAGCAAGGATTCAAACCTGCAACATTCTACACCATAACCAAGTCACTCTTACCTCTTGACCACTGTGCCTCTCTATTTTACTATGTAGCTGGTGTAAAAGGTGACCTATAACAGGGTCTAAACAGTTTGATCATATCCGGTTATTGAAACTATGCCCTTCCAAAAACGTTATGGTGCAGTGCATTTTGTACCTCTCTGAGATCCTCATTGGCTAGATTGTGATGCCTGAAATACTCTCAGCATTCACAGGCTGAATGTCGTCACCAAATTCCAATACAGCATACTCATGATATCAAGAAATACAGTCAAAAATTTCTTCATCTTCATGTATTTTTTCTTTATCAAAATTATGCATGATAAACAGAAAATTATTCAAGTTCATGTCATGCATGATAAAGTGAAAATCATTCTAGGTCATATCATGTTTACATATCAGGCATGAACTTAATACACAGGCTGGCTCCGCTAACTTATCCAAAATTGTTCACTGTTGAATTATTGGCCATACAAACCAAGATGTGGAGGCTTGGCAGAAAGAAAATTTTGTTTTAATCAACCATTTATAAAGAAGACAGTGTGTTTGTTCATTATGTTGGTCTGACTGTGCCTTGCACTGCACTGATCCGTTGAAGGCATGGTTAAGCCTGACTTAAAAGTGTTAGTCTGGCAATAGGGCTGGGACGAGTACCCGGGTACCCGAGTTCGGGTAGACCAATTACCCGGGTACATATCCCGTTACCCAAATGCTTTATATTATGTAATGTATAAATATCTTTTTCAGTAGAATTCCAAGCAGATAGAGTAAAGTTTAAGTGCGACTTTCTTGTATAAAATTGCAATCATATATTGACAAACCCTTTTTGTAAATTATAAAAGGGAGATTTCTACATTTTCATACCCCTTCCAATGCACACATATGCAATTACTTTTTATTTTAAAAATCTAAAAATCTATTTTCTAACTGCTGATGAGCTCAAAATGCTATAATAAGGAGTACCCGGGTACCCGTGGGTTATAGGCACTCCAGTATCCGTGTACAAAATCTCTACCCGTCCCAGCCCTATCTGGCAATACCTTCCAAGGCACTCATCCAACACCCGTCCCAGCCCTATCTGGCAATACCTTCCAGAGCACTCATCCAACACTCACTATCAAGCTGGAATGTTAGATATCAGAAATACACTGAGTTAGATATTTGGGGCTATCTTGGAGAGGTAATAGCCAAATGAATACAGTAATGATATTTTTGTTTTCAGGTGTATAAATGGCAGCACATTGTTACATACTGCCTGTTACTATGGCCACATACCTGCCATCAGAGAACTGTTAGCTCAGAGAGTGGATGTCAACTTGAGAGACTACAAAGGGGCCACGCCACTACACAGGTCCAAGAATTGTGAAGTGATGGAGGTTTGTAAGGGAGTCTGTGATATAAAAATCTTTATCATATGATGTCGCATCTGAGAGTGTAATAAAGCCATGCATTAAAAACGATAATCCACTAGTGGATTAATTATGCAGATAACGTCATAACGTTATACGTTGACGTCCATAAAAACGTCGCATTTTCTAATGGCAAAATTGTGACGTTTTTGTGCAAATTTTGCTAATAAAATGCAATTTTAGTGTCATATGATAAATAGAATTTTGCATTCGTGCTCCTGTATTATTGAATTTATTAAACTCATTGGGGAAAACCGAAAGCCTCGCATCTTATCTTTTTCCCCAACTCATTTAATAAATTCAATAATACATGAGCACTCATGTAAGATCCTCTATTTAATGGCTATTAGAGTCAGTAATGATGGCTGGGAGATTAGAACCTAGGATAAGTGCCATCCATCCTTCAGGTTGAATCATCTAATGACCCCAACCCCCATGATAAATTCCTTTCTTGCATACCTGTTGGATTTTTTCAAATGTTCTTTTTAATATAAGAAGTATATTTTGACCTTCTTAAAAGCATGGTAATATTGTGTCTCTAAGGTAATTTATTTAAATGGGTACACTTTCTGGTGAAGCAACTCTGTCACAGACCCCTTCCAGAGTGGGGTCCATCCTGAAGGAAATTATTTGCTTCTAGAAGAGCAAGTTTAATCCTTTCAGAGTTGATTCCTGTGAGAAGTGAAGCCAGGCCTGGGTCGGAGGTTATAAAACTGGAGTTTAATCTCAAACTCAAAATAAAGCACACTGATTGACTGCTTCCGAGCGTGTGCTTGGAAGTAGCCAATCAGTGTGCTTTATTTTGAGTTGAGAATGTCTTCAAGTTTTATAACCTCCAGGCCTGGATCTAGAACCCTTATAACCGATGGGGTTGTAGACTGCTGGTAGGGCTGAGTTCTTTATCCCAAAGTTCCCACAATGGCTTCTTCCATTGTAAAAATGGATAGTTTCATTATTGCAAAAATTCGGGTCAAGCAAAATCTGAACCAGAATGTCCAGAATAGCAAACTGTATAGATTCAGATGAGACGGCTCATGATGAGCCATCTCATCTGAATCTATACTGTTTGCAAAAGTATATGTCTGTAGGAATAAAAGGATTAAATGTATTGGTGAAACGGAGAAATAGTGGTCCAGATGGTGGGGCTGCATCCCCTCAGCCCACCCCATGAATCCGGGCCTGGGAAGCAGAAAGGAAAGTGGCAGTGTTACTTCAGCTGAAAGTGAACCTATTTACTCCAAAACACATTCTGTTTAAAGCATTTGCTATTTGCACACACAATTTATGGACCCTAAGAAGTGTCCAGGCACAAGAAGAATATATAGAATATAGAACTGCACATAAGACACGAAAGAGGGTGCTGCAGTATGAAGAGATAGATAGATAGCTAGCAATATTGTTTACAATTACAGACTAGTTAGATTTTTACACTTTACAGATATGTTAAGCATGGTTTTTGCATGACACGGCTCAGTTAATTGCCTTATCAAGAGGTCTTTGTTCCATATTACAGCTGTTGTTAGATGCTGGTGCCCATGTGAATGCCGAGGACTCCGAGGGTAACACACCACTACATGTGAAATGCTACGGGGAAACTAATCAGGACTCTGAGACAGAATGTATTGAGATGTTACTGAACAGAAATGCCAGTCTTATCATTAGAAATAGTAGGGTATGTAAGAGTGACATTTGCATGAGCCTTAAATGTCCAGGCCAAGAGGTTATAAAACTTGAGTACATTCTCAAACTCAGAATAAAGCACACTGATTGGCTGCTTCCGAGCATGTGCTGGGAAGCAGCCAATCAGTGTGCTTTATTTTGAGTTTGAGATTATTCTCAGGTTTTATAACCTCAAGCTCAGAATAAAGCACACTGATTGGCTGCTTCCGAGCATGTGCTCGGAAGCAGCCAATCTGTGTGCTTTATTTTGAGTTTGAGAGTATTCTCAAGTTTTATAACCTCAAACTCAGAATAAAGCACACTAATTGGCTGCTTCCCAGCATGTGCTTGGAAGCAGCTAATCAGTGTGCTTTATTTTGAGTTTGAGATTATTCGAACCCAGATGAGGATGGGTTTTGAGGATGGGTTATGAGATAACTTTAATTCATATCAATTGATCCAATAGAAAATGGATGTAAATATATATTGGACAAAAACGTTTTTCTCCATGATTCAGCAGTTCATGCCATTTTCAGTAGAAAATATTTTTGTCAACTACATTTTTCCTGTGTTCTTGATTCAGCCATATTTTTTTTTATTTTATTATTTTTTTTTTTTAGCTCACCTGAGCCAGCGGCTCCGGGGGAGCTTATAGGATGGTAAGGCTCCGTCGTCCGTCGTCGTCCGTCCGTCCGTCCACAATTTCAAACGACTTCTCCTCTGAAACCGCTGGAACAATTGTAACCAAATTTCATATATGGCCTCCAGAGGAAGGGGGAACGAAAAGTTGTTCAAACCGTCCTGGTCACATGACCAACATGGCCGCCACGCCCATATATGGTAAAAACCTAAAAAAATCTTCTTCTCCAGAACCAATAGGCCGATGGCCTTGAAACTTGGTATGTAGCATCGGGTACATGAGTACTACCAAGATTGTTCAAATTATGACCTTGGGTTGACCTTGACCTTTTTTACGGCAAGGTCAAATTTGCTTCCTTGTGCTTTTATAAGGGAAAATGCTAAAACATAAGATATCTTGAAAACTGTTGAAGATTTTGGGCTAAAAATCGATATCTACAGTCATCTAAATGAGTACATGAAGATTTATGAGTACAAGAGGTCAAGGTCATTCTTTGACCTTTGACCCAGAACTCTCATATTTTGACAATTTCAAACAATCTTCTCAACAGCCACTGAGCCAAATGAAACCAAATTTCATATAGAGCCTCCAGGGGATGAGGGAATGAAAATTTGTTCAAACGGTTCAGGTCACATGACCAACATGGCCGCCAATGCCCATATATGGTAAAAACCTTGAAAAACCTACTTCTCCAGAACCAATTGACTGATGGCCTTGAAACTCGGTATGTAGCATTGGGTACTCGAGTACTATCAAGATTGTTCAAATTATGACCTTGGGTTGACCTTGACCTTTTTACGGCAAGGTCAAATATGGGAAAATGCTAGAACTTAAGATATCAGGGAAAGTTTTGAAGATTAAGGTCTAAAAGTTGGTATATGCAGTCATCTTTAATGAGTACAATGAAGATTTGTGAGTACAAGAGGTCAAGGTCATTCTTTGGCCATTGACCCTGAGCTCTCATATTTTGACAATTTCAAACAATCTTCTCAAAAACCACTCGGCCTATTGTAACCAAATTTCATATAGAGCCTCCAGGGGATGAGGGAATGAAAATTTGTTCAAACGGTTCAGGTCACATGACCAACATGGCCGCCATGCCCATATATGGTAAAAACCTAAAAAAATCTTCTTCTCCAGAACCAATTGACCGATGGCCTTGAAACTTGGTATGTAGCATTGGGTACTCCAGTACTATCAAGAGTGTTCAAAATGATGACCTTGGGGTGACCTTGGCCATTTTACAGCAAGGTCAAATATGGGAAAATGCTAGAACATAAGATTTCATGGAAAGTTTTGAAGATTTAGGCCTAAAAATTGGTATATACAGTCATCTTAATGTGTACATCAAGATTCATGACTACAAGAGGTCAAGGTCGTTCTTTGACCTTTGACCCTGAATTCTCAGAATAGTTTGACAATTTCAACCTTCTCCTTAAAAGCCAATGCGGCAATTGTAACCAAATATTATATAGAGCCTTTAGGGGTCGGGGAAATGAAAATTTCTTCAAATGGTCTGGGTTACATGACCAACATGGCCACCATGACCATATATGGTAAAAACCTTTCAAAATCTTTTTCTCCAGAACCAATTGATCAGTGGCCTTGAAACTTGGTATGTAGCATTGGGTACTCCAGTACTATCAAGATTGTTCAAATTATGACCTTGGTTGACCTTGACCTTTTTTACAGCAAGGTCAAATATGGGAAAATGCTAGAACATAAGATTTCATGGGAAGTTTTTGGCCTAAAAATTGGTATATACAGTCGTCTTAATGAGGTCATGAAGAATTATGAGTACAAGAGGTCAAGGTCATTCTTTGACCTTTGACCCAGATCTCTCATATTTTGACATTTTCAAACATTTTCTCAAAAGGCAAAGGGCCAATTGTAATCACATTTCATATAGAGCCTCCAGGGGTTGATTGAACGAAAATTTGTTCAAATGGTCCAGGTCACATGACCAACATGGCCACCATACCCATTTATGGTATAAACCTTAAATATTTTTTCTTCTCCAGAACCAATACACCAGTGGCCTTGAAACTTGGTAAGTAGCATGGAGTACTAGAGTACTACCAAGACTGTTCAAATGATGACCTCGGTTTTTCCTTAACTTTTTTTGCGGCATGGTCAAATATGGGAAAATGCTAGAACATAAGATTTCATGGAAAGTCTTGCCTAAAAAATGGTATATATGGTTGCCTTAATGAGTACATGAAGATTTATGAGTTCAATAGGTCATGGGCATTCTTTGACTTTTGACCCAAGACTCATATTTTGACAATTTCAAAACATAAGAAAAAGCCACTTTGCCAATTGTTCAGGTGAGCGATTCAGGGCCTCATGGCCCTCTTGTTTTACAGAGGATGAAATGACATCAAATAATGCCATCCTATGTTATGCATTCTGTAATATGTATTTAGATATACAGTAGAACTTTAGTGGCTTGAACCCTGATGGCTTGTTAACCCTTTCGGGCTGAAACTCTTTCCTTGGTCCCTAGAGGTCAGGTTATATAGAATTTAACCCTGGATGGCTAGAACTACCCTTGGCTGGAACTAATTTTCATGGTCCTGAGCCTGTTTGAGCCAATGAAGTTCTACTGTAAATTTAGTATAATTATACTTTCCAGAGTTTGTTACCTTCCCACTCATGTGATGAGGTGTCATTTTGATGGTTTAACGCTGATATATGAACTAAACTTGACCTTTGCCTGTCAGAGTTTTTGTCGCACCTGCTTTAGCAAGGTGCGATATAGGCGTCCGGTTTTCCGTCCGTCAGTCCGTCCGTCCGTCAACCCATTCGTCCGTCCGTTCACATTTACGTCGACCCTAAATTTTAAGTTCATTCCAATGACTTTTTCTCTGAAAGCACTTCACCCATGGTTCTCAAATTTCACATGCTGCATGACCAGACTATAGGGCTTCTGAATTACAAAATTCAGCTTGGTCCAGAATCCAAGATGGCCGCTGACACTAAAAATAGGAAAAACATTAAAATCACTTTTTTCTCCAGAACCACTAGGTATATTTGGCTGAAATTTTATGTGGAGCATTAATGAGACCTTGGTTTTAAAAATTATCAAAATGAAAAAAAATCTGTAGCGGAATTAGGTCACAGTGACCTACTTTCTGTTTACGAGTCGGAGTTTGCTAAAACGCCAATATCTAAAAACCACTTGAACATATTTAGGTCAAATGTAGTCAGAATGGTCCTTAAATGGAGTTCTTTGAAATTTGAGCGAATGGAGATGATCCAAGATGGCCGCCAGCCACCGTTACTAAAAATAGAAAAATATGAAAATGACAATATTTCAAGAGCCCCTGAATGGAATTGGACTAAATGTGTATCAAAATGATCCTTGCATGAAGCTGTTTCATGATTTTTTTCAAACTGACCATCCAAGATGGCAACCATCCACCGTTACTAAAAATAGCGCAAAACATGAAAATGATAATATGCCATAAACTACTGAATGAATTTTGAATAAATATGTTTCAAAGTGACACTTTTATCAAGTTCATAAAGTAAAGGTGTTAAGCAGGTGCGACATAGTGTTCCACGGAATTCTTGTTAAGGCCCCGCCAGACGAAGTCTGCGGAGGCCCTATAGTAATCACCTTGTCCGTCCGTCTGTCTGTCCGTCCGTCCGTCCGTCCGTCCGTCATCATTTCGTGTCCGCTCAATAACTCTGAAACCGTTGGAGATATTTTCACGAGACTTGGTACAAATGTAAAGCATCATCAGACGATGTGCAGAAAACAAGAATCATAACTCTGCCTACATTTTTTACTGAATTATGCCCCTTTGTAATTTTGAGTACAGAAATCGTGTCCGCTTCATAACTCTGAAACCGTTAGAGATATTTTCAGGAGACTTGGTAAATGTAAAGCATCACCAGATGATGTGCAGAGAACAAGAACCATAACTCTGTCTACAATATTTACTGAATTATGCCCCTTTGTAATTTTTAGTATAGAAATTGTGTCTGCTTCATAACTCTGAACCCGTTAAAGATATTTTCACGAGACTTGGTACAAATGTGAAGCATCATCAGACGATATGCAGAGAACAAGAACCATAACTCTGCCTATGTTTTTTACTGAATTATGTCCCTTTGAAATTTTGAGGGCAGAAATCGTGTCCGCTTTTTAACTCTGAAACCGTTTGAGATATTTTCACATGACTTGGTACAACTGAAAATCATCATCAGACGATGTGCAGAGAACAAGAATCCTAACTCTGCCTACACTTGTTACTGAATTATGCCCCTTTGTAATTTTTTGAATATAGAAATCGTGTCCGCTGTATAGCTTTTAAAGCATCAAAGATATTTTCATAGAACTTGTACATAATATAAAACATCATCAGACAATGAGCAGAGAATAAGAACTGAAACTTCATCTACATTTTTTACAGAATTATTCCCCTTTCTAGTTCACAGTCTGGAAAACATGTTCAACCTCTAACTTTAAAATTGTTGAAGATATTTTCAGAAAACTTTGTACAAATATAAACATCATCGGACAATGTGTAGAGAAAAAGAACCATAAATACAACTTCATTTTTAACAGAGTTATAACCCTTTGTTATTTTAAGTACTTCATAGAGTTGTTGCCCATGTTTTAATCAATCGTGATTTGGTATTTTGCCCATATCTTGATGACACTACCAGAGGCTTAATTTCAAACAACATATTGAATATGAAGGAACGACATGATAACAGAAAGCTGGTATAATTGTTATTTCTGGTTGGGCACATATGACTTAAATGTTGTCAACAGCTTCATAAAGGCGGGGCCCTATTAGTTACCATGTTTCTAGTTGTATTTATTTTTACTTTCCAGGGTTTGTTACCTATCCACTGCTGTGCAATGCAAGGTCGTATTGATGTGATGAAGATGATGATGGATCATGATAAGAACAACAATATAGCCACTGCGCTCAATAAAGAAAACTCTAAGAAACCACCTAGTTTACTGCATCTTGCCATAGCCAATGACTTCATAGATTGTGCTGAATGGTGAGTTTTATGTATTAGCACTAGAATGACCATTTTGATGGGTTACCATGGTAACAAGGGCATTGAATAAAAAGCCAACAAGAAACCACCAAGGTCACTAAATCTTGTCATTGCTAATGACTTAATAGAATATGTGACAGTGCTTAGAGGAAGTTCTGTTGGTAGCACCAGAATAGCCTTTTCTATGAATTACCATGGTAACAATAGTAATAGGTAAAGGAAAACTCTAAAATACCCCAATTCAACTGCAGTTTTAAATAGCTACTGACTTCATAGACTGTGCTGCATAGTTTACTGTTGAATGACTTTCTTGTTGGGTTTCCATGGTGATGCCCTTAAACATGCAGTTGTTACAATGACATTGACTATGTTATGTTAAAGTAGCAGAAAAAGGATCTTCATTAATGATAGCTTAGTATCCTCATATGATATAGTCCTGATATGTTAACTTGGCAAAGCTATTAAAAAGACATTTATATGTGAGAAATATGTTTAAAAAAATATTTTTTAAATGAAAAAACATAAATTCTCATTTTAAAAATGTGTTTTTGTTTTTTTATTGTTACCTTATCTACTTTGGAGGTAGTGGGAAAAGTATATATTGTGATCTTTGAGATACATCAGAGCTGCCTTAGAATCCTCTTCAGATAATCTAGGTCTCTGTCATAGTACTGTGATATTGTTATTTATAGAAATGTATGTTTCTTTATATTGTAGGTTGTTAAGCAGTAGTTTCCACTTCAAGGAAAAAGAACCAGATATCTTAATGAGAAGAATATTAACAGAGCAAATAAAATTGTGAGTAAACTAGAATATGTAAATATTAAGCAGACTGTAGGCTCAGATTTGATTACTTCACATGGTTATGAGTGTCTCATATGAACAGAATGTGTGTTTGTCATTTAACCGGCAGTTATACAAAGCATACCCAGATGGGACAACCAGGATCCAGTTGTTGAAAGCATTTTAGCTTAACAAACTTACAAAGTCATTAGACAAGGATTCATTATTTATCCTAGTGCATACAAAATCAAGTGAGCCTTGTTGTAAAAAAAAATGAAAAAATAACTATTTAGTTAGTTGCCAAGAATTCCTTTTGTAATACACTGTACACAAATGCACTGCCTACTGCTATCTTTTGCAGAAAAAATATTAGGTAAAAAAATATCAACATACTTAATCTTATGTGAGCTAGAAGTTTTAATTGATTCTTGACTAGCTTTGTTGAGCCAACTATTTGTCCCTGTTCTCTAGTTTTTGATGAAATGCGAAATAAGGTGTAGGTATTTGACACTTTTGTGCTGCTTTGTGTTAGATCTACAAGCCAGCTTTTACTCAGGGTATAATCGATTCCGCCAATTTTCGCTTCCTGCAGAGACTGTCGGCGTGACTCTGCTTCCTGCCGAGAGCCTCGGCAGGAAGCAGAATCACGCGGACAGTCTCTGCAGGAAGCCATTTATCATGTACAGAAGTCTCGGCAGGAAGCAAGAGTTTGCGGACAGTCTCGGTGGAAGCCAAATATGACGGACAGTCTCTGCAGGAAGCAAAAATTAGCGGAATCGATTATACCCTGTGTTTTATAGAAACACATCACAGTGTATGTTTTGCATGAAAGAGGATCCACGATCTTCAGTCAGCTTGTTATCCAAAATTTAAATCACTGCCCAGTACGAGTGAGCTATATATGATAAGGACATACTTTATACTGGTCAACTGATTGTAGGTTCATTAAATTATATTAAACAGGGCCAAGAGAGCAGAGGCATTGAAGTTTCTTCTTGACAATGGTGCAGATGCGAATCCAAAATATCCAGGGGGTAACACGTAAGTGAATTAAATTGTCAAATCTGCAGTGCTAATACATAGGGCTGATAATTTGAAACTTAAGAACGGACCATTTTCTAACAGAAGTGTTTTGAGGAACATTTGAGTTGTGTGATGAGCTCATGCATTGGTGGTAAGTGTATATTGAAGAATTTTAAACAGCACAAGTCTTGCCTATCTGCCTTTACATATTTTTATGCCCCCAATTTCGGAGAAATTGTGGGGGCATATTGGTTTGGGCCTGTCCGTCTGTCCGTCCGTCTGTCCGTCTGTCCTCTATCTATAACTCAAGAACCGTTAGAGCTAGGAGCTTGAAACTTTATACACATGATCAGTATGAAAAGTAAGCGAACACGTGTTTTTTCTTTTTTCCGCGGGTCACATATTTCAAGAGTTATGCCCCTTTTTCGACTTAGCCTGTGGCACCTTGTGAACAAAATATCTCAAGAACCCTTGATGCTAGGATCATGAGGTTTTGCAGGATGAGAATGCCCAAGGTGTAGATGACCTGATTAACTTTTTAAACAAATTCGGGAATTTTTGACCGAGTTATGCCCCTTTTTCGACTTAGTGCATTGTAAGCCTATGGAACCTTGTGAACAAAATATCTCAAGAACCCCTGATGTTAGGAGCATGATTTTTGCAGTAAGATACTGCCTGTGGTGTAGATGACCTGATTAACTTTTGAAAAAAATTCGTGAATTTTTGATCGAGTTATTCCCCTTTTTCGACTTAGTGCATTGAGGCCTATGGTACAAAGGTACCCTTACATTATAGTCAAGAACAATAAGAGCTAGGAACTTGAAACTTTATACACATGATCAGTATGGAAAATAAGCAGACCCGTATTTTTTTATTTTTCCGCCGGCAATGTATTTCCAGAGTTATGCCCCTTTTTGGACTTAGCCTGTGGAACCTTGTGAACAAAATATCTCAAGAACCCCTGATGCTAGGATCATGAGGCTTTGCAAGATTAGAATGCCCAAGGTGTAGATGACCTGATTAACTTTTGAAACAAATTGGTGAATTTTTGACTGAGTTATGCCCCTTTTTCGACTTAGTGCATTGCAAGCCTATGGAACCTTGTGAACAAAATATCTCAAGAACCCCTGAAGCTAGGAGCATGATTTTTTGCAGGAATATACTGCCTGTGGTGTAGATGACCTGATTGACTTTTGAAAAAAATTCGTGAATTTTTGATCGAGTTATTCCCCTTTTTCAACTCAGTGCATTGAGGCCTATGGTACAAAGGTACCCTTACATAGAGTCAAGAACAATAAGAGCTAGGAACTAGAAACTTTATACACACGATCAGTATGGAAAATAAGCAGACCAGTATTTTTTTATTTTTCCGCCGGCAATGTATTTCCAGAGTTATGCCCCTTTCATGACTTAGCCTGTCGAACCTTGTGAACAAAATATCTCAAGAACCCCTGATGCTAGGATCATGAGGCTTTGCAAGATGAGAATGCCCAAGGTGTAGATGACCTGATTAACTTTTGAAATATGCCCCTTTTTCGACTTAGTGCATTGTAAGCCTATGGAACCTTGTGAACAAAATATCTATAGAACCCCTGATGCTAGGAGCATGATTTTTTGCAGGAAGATACTGCCTATGGTGTAGGTGACCTGATTAACTTTTGAAAAAAATATGTGAATTTTTGATCGAGTTATTCCCCTTTTTCGACTTAGTGCATTGAAGCCTATGGTACAAGGGTACCCTTACATATAGTCAAGAACAATAAGAGCTAGGAACTTGAAACTTTATACACATGATCAGTATGGAAAATAAGCAGACCCGTATTTTTTTATTTTTCCGCCGGTCATGTATTTCCAGAGTTATGCCCCTTTTTCGACTTAGCCTGTCGAACCTTGTGAACAAAATATCTCAAGAACCCCTGATGCTAGGATCATGAGGCTTTGCAAGATGAGAATGCCCAAGGTGTAGATGACCTGATTACTTTTTGAAACAAATTCGTGAATTTTTGACAAAGTTATGCCCCTTTTTCGACTTAGTGCATTGTAAGCCTATGGAACCTTGTGAACAAAATATCTCAAGAACCCCTGATGTTAGGAGCATGATTTTTTGCAGGAAGATACTGCCTGTGGTGTAGATGACTTGATTAACTTTTGAAAAGAAATCATGAATTTTTGATTGAGTTATGCCCCTTTTTTCGACTTAGTGCATTGTAAGCCTATGGAACCTTGTGAACAAAATATCTCAAGAACACCTGATGCTAGGAGCATGATTTTATTCAGGAAGATACAGCCTGTGGTGTAGATGACCTGATTAACTTTTGAAAATAATTTGTAAATTTTTGATTGAGTTCTGCCCCTTTTTCAACTTAGTGCATTATTTGCCTATGGAAGCTTGTGAACAAAATATCTGGAGAACCCCTGATGCTAGGATCATGATTTTTGCAGGTTGATGTTGCCCAAGGTGTAGATGACCTGATTAACTTTCGAAAACAATTCGTAAATTTTTGACTGAGTTAAGCCCCTTTTTCGACTTAGTGCATTGCAAGCCTATGGAACCTTGTGAACAAAATATCTCAAGAACCCCTGAAGCTAGGAGCATGATTTTTTGCAGGAATATACTGCCTGTGGTGTAGATGACCTGATTGACTTTTGAAAAAAATTCGTGAATTTTTGATCGAGTTATTCCCCTTTTTCAACTCAGTGCATTGAGGCCTATGGTACAAAGGTACCCTTACATAGAGTCAAGAACAATAAGAGCTAGGAACTAGAAACTTTATACACACGATCAGTATGGAAAATAAGCAGACCAGTATTTTTTTATTTTTCCGCCGGCAATGTATTTCCAGAGTTATGCCCCTTTCATGACTTAGCCTGTCGAACCTTGTGAACAAAATATCTCAAGAACCCCTGATGCTAGGATCATGAGGCTTTGCAAGATGAGAATGCCCAAGGTGTAGATGACCTGATTAACTTTTGAAATATGCCCCTTTTTCGACTTAGTGCATTGTAAGCCTATGGAACCTTGTGAACAAAATATCTATAGAACCCCTGATGCTAGGAGCATGATTTTTTGCAGGAAGATACTGCCTATGGTGTAGGTGACCTGATTAACTTTTGAAAAAAATATGTGAATTTTTGATCGAGTTATTCCCCTTTTTCGACTTAGTGCATTGAAGCCTATGGTACAAGGGTACCCTTACATATAGTCAAGAACAATAAGAGCTAGGAACTTGAAACTTTATACACATGATCAGTATGGAAAATAAGCAGACCCGTATTTTTTTATTTTTCCGCCGGTCATGTATTTCCAGAGTTATGCCCCTTTTTCGACTTAGCCTGTCGAACCTTGTGAACAAAATATCTCAAGAACCCCTGATGCTAGGATCATGAGGCTTTGCAAGATGAGAATGCCCAAGGTGTAGATGACCTGATTACTTTTTGAAACAAATTCGTGAATTTTTGACAAAGTTATGCCCCTTTTTCGACTTAGTGCATTGTAAGCCTATGGAACCTTGTGAACAAAATATCTCAAGAACCCCTGATGTTAGGAGCATGATTTTTTGCAGGAAGATACTGCCTGTGGTGTAGATGACTTGATTAACTTTTGAAAAGAAATCATGAATTTTTGATTGAGTTATGCCCCTTTTTTCGACTTAGTGCATTGTAAGCCTATGGAACCTTGTGAACAAAATATCTCAAGAACACCTGATGCTAGGAGCATGATTTTATTCAGGAAGATACAGCCTGTGGTGTAGATGACCTGATTAACTTTTGAAAATAATTTGTAAATTTTTGATTGAGTTCTGCCCCTTTTTCAACTTAGTGCATTATTTGCCTATGGAAGCTTGTGAACAAAATATCTGGAGAACCCCTGATGCTAGGATCATGATTTTTGCAGGTTGATGTTGCCCAAGGTGTAGATGACCTGATTAACTTTCGAAAACAATTCGTAAATTTTTGACTGAGTTAAGCCCCTTTTTCGACTTAGTGCATTGTAAGCCTATGGTACAAAGGTACAAGCATTATTGGATGAACCTTCTCTAGAGACAAGCATATGGTTGGGGCATAGTGTTTCATAAACACATTTTCTAGTTTCTATTTGCAGTCTATCTTAGCATGCAAATTTTATGTTGCTGCCCTTTAATTTGTAGCTCCATAAACTTGCCACAGGTTGAAAAGCAGATAATGCTGAAGTCTTTTCCCTGCTATTTTCTGAAAATATACATTTAAGAAAATATCTTCGATTAGTCACTTTCGTACTACGCAAAAATATTTTCTCTAAAGCATGTTTTTGGCTACAAATGTTTATCCTGATAAAAACATATTAGAAAAGATTCTTGTACTCAAACACTGTTAAATCCAACAAGTTTGTCCCTTTAAATGGAAACAGTAATATGTGTTTGGAAAACATAAGATGTGCATCAAATAGCAAATAAACTGATACAGCTCAGAGATAACATTAATGATCACAGTTAAACTTGTTTTCAGAGCATTACATTATGCAGCAGGTCTGAGTGGACCAACAGATGTCCTTGACCTTCTGATCACGTATGGTGCAGAGATAGATGCCACTAATGAAGAGGGCTGCACACCATTGTTTTTCTCGACTCAGTCAAATAACAAGTTTGCTGCCTGTGTCCTGATAGAACAGGGCTCAAATGTCAGACAGAAAAACAATCAAGGTATTTTACTGTATTTATTAACCCTTAAAGCCATACATGTGATGTCTCCCGGATCATCCGGGAGTCTCCCGGAAATGAAGTCCATCTCCCGCGCTCCCGGAAAGCCTTCAGAATCTCCCGGATGCTGAGTTTTCCCTTCATAATTTTTCTCTGATACCCCTTTTCCAATGCCATGCCCTTTTTCTCTGCCAGTGAGGAGATATCCTCATGTGTATTGACCTGTATTCACAGCATCAAATTTTGTTTTGACTGTGCAATAAACAAACGGTCATGTCTGTTGACATTAATCCCATTATTCAGGTCACTAATAAACTTACTGACCCGTGTAAGAATTACCGACGAAATGTGTTAAAGAAGATATGTCACGTGAAAAGAAGCCGATAGCCCTGTTTCACAACTACACAAAATAAACATGCGCAATACAGTCGGAGAGTTGTTTTCACGGCTTAGATTCCCTTAGACGCATAGACAACAAATTCAAAACTCTGTTTAGGCTGCACAGAGGTGCAGGCTGATCGGTGTCTTCACTTGTCGCTCACTCCGTAAGGTACTTTTTCTCCCAAATGGCAAATGATATCTGGATTATTATATATGGCCGATAACTTTGATCGTTAATGGTGTAACAGTTACGCATGAATGTTTTGATATTTCTGTCTTGTGCATGGGTATAGTTTGTGTCAAAAACAGAATTTGAACATTGTTATATACATTTTTATCAGTTTTTACAGCTCTGAGTACCTTTAAACAAAACTTATTTGTTTATGAAAGAAGATAAGTAGATAAAACTGAAATAGAAATTTCAAGGGAGGCAAATCTGTATGAAATCTCAAGTATACCCTTTTGCAAAAGCTAGATTCTGTGCCAGACAGATACCAAACTAATGATACAAATAACAGTAATATAATAATAAATGAATAATTATAATGATTAAAGAAAGGAGGTGTTTTGTTTTTTTGTGTGTGTGTGTGTGTGTGTGGGGGGGGGGGGGGGGGGGGGGGGGGGCTGGGGGAGTAACTCAAAAGTAAACTAAACAAACTATACTATAGTTCATGTTCTGTTTTAAAATACGAAAAAAAAAAAAGTAAAGTATGTGAAACGACGCATCAAAGTTGCCGTCAAAAAGTCTCCCTGATGGAGAATTCAATCTCCCTGAAATGAAATCCAAATCTCCCACATGGTCATCGGGAGTTCATCACATGTATGTAAAGCGCCAAAAATTAAAATTGTTGAATTGGCAAACAGTGTAGACTGAATTCCCCTAATATCACAGTAGTTAATTGTAATAACAGCTAGAAATAAATAAAAAGAGCTGGACTGATTAAATAACATTTTAGTTATTATCCTTTGGTCATCCCATATTCTCTTGCACTATGGAAAATCATATCTTTCTCATCTTTGTTTTCAAACAAGAAATGATAAGCCATCATGGGGTAACAGCTTAAGCCAGTGGATAGTTCCATATCACGGTATTTATTGAAGTGGCAAGTATGGAAAGCAAGTAGTATCAAAATTCTTAAAATTTAATGCAGTGATAAGGAAGGTGTTCATCAATATTCTAAAGCAGTTTGTACAAGCTAAATCAAATGCTATTGAAATTTGAACAAAATTTTATATCAGAATATACTTTCACTTGGGGTTTTCAAAAAAATGACAACTAGGTGGCATAGGGGCTGCATAAGCAGTAAATAATTTCTTGATGAATCAATAATCATCCATTAAATAACTGTTTTTTAGTTCTAACAGTTATGTACTAATATTTCAAAAACACTTTTTGTCAGTTATAGTGCTAGGCCCGAAATCTGTAGCTATGCTAGATAACACTTTCGCTGTCCCTAAAGAGTAGAGTTTGGCAACCATGTGGATGTTATAGCCTGTACCCCTGTGGACATAATAAAGCCCGGAGACATTCTGAGAAATCCCTCTGGGGCGCTAGAGGGGTGAATTTGTAAAAATGACAAAAAATTACTATTTCCTCTGATTTTTTTTAAATTTCAAAAAAAATCCTGTTGTCTTAATTTTGTATCAAATTACACCATATATATGTTGCCCCAAATGTGTTCTATTAAATAAGACCTTCCAAGGTGATGTAAATGTCAGAAAAGGGGCCCCACGAAGGGATAATTACCAGTAGTATAATTTTCGTAATTTTGACCCCAACCTTGAAAAATGTTATGTTCTGAATCACTTCTAAAAGATTTTGATTTTATTTAAGTATGGAGGTTTTGCATATAGCCTGTGACAGTTTTTAAGTGCATTTTTGTTCCAGATAACGGGCGTGCCACGGTAAAATGAGATATATGATTGCAAAATTCTCTTAATCCAAACTATTTAAATTTAAACTACAACTGTCTTTCACTGACATGGAATAAGGCATTTGGTTGGAATTTTGTTGATGAACACTGAAATGTTTAAATAAATATACAAACACCCAATTTGATGCAAATTTGCTACACATGTCCGTCATAAATATTTTTATATAAACCCTGAAGAAAAAGGGTAACATTCATTAAGCCGCAACCCTGTTTCTGTATCAAAATAATGTAGTAAATAGACATTTTATAAAGTTCCCTTACAAAGTGGAAGCTTTTTAAAGGAGAATATATACATATTTATATGTGCTACTAATTTATATATGTTACATATTTATGTACGTTTTATGGACAGATTTATATGTAAAATACAATTTATACAAAACGTACAATAGGATTCGATTATACTGTATAAAGATAAAATTTCATTACAAAAACTTGTGGAACCAGGGCTTTTTCGAACTTAAAAATGTAAAAGTGCATAGTATAACCTAATCGTCATGGTACCATGTTGTTCAAAACTAACGGTTGCATGTGGGCAGATGGATCTCATCAGCCTGGGAGGGTAATAAGAACTACATGTAGATGGGTAGGTGCAATCGTTAGCCTTGGTTGGCAGTCCACCTAGGAATTCATTGCTAGGTCTGTGGACAAAACGTGCTAAAGAACACCTGTGAAAACAGCATCACTGGGTTGAAGACTTCCTAGAAGAAGCCAACGGCCAGTATAGAGCACCAACATGAGTTCAACAGTCGTAAATGTTAGCTGCAAGACCCAAGCGAGCCTTGCTCTAGATTTCAGAGATCACTGTTGATTAGGATAGGCCTAATCAGCTTGGCCCTTTCCGTATGTTGTATTATATTTAGTGGCTTGCTTGGAGAAACCAAGAAGCCACGTCAACCTCCATAGGTCTCCCAAGCCTAGGGGGTCAATTTGGGTTGGTGTAGACTCAACATCAAAGAGTGAACGTCCTCCTAGAAGAGATCAACTCCCGGGGTGGAATAATACTTTTAGCCAACCGACAGGTGCTCATGACCAAGGTGAACCATATAATTTTCTTGGAATTCGGTTGTGGTCAACATAATCAGCCTGAAGAAGTATGGTCTCCATCAGATAGACTTTTGCCCAAGTAACATTTTGGAAGGCAGACCCTAGGATACTTTTTGTTGTGTTATTGTTTAACGTCCAAGGTAAACAGCTATGTCCATGTTCCTGTGCAGGCTTAGACCAGCACTAAGTGCACTTACTTTCACCAGTAACTGATAACTGCCCTTCTTGAATCAGCGGAAGGGGAAATGAAAGTAAATGGCCGGATCGGGTATCAAACCCGGGACCTATGGCTTATAAGTCAGACGCGCTACCGACTGCGCTACGCGGCCCAGTCCCCCAATGATACTTAATTACTGGGTCTGTCGGGGCCCGGCTTAAGAATGATCACGCCTACCGTTTGACGTTAGTAAGTACATGTAGTTGATAAGTGTGCGACTGATGTGACTAAGGTCGAGAAAATGAGAGGTAGGGAGAACTTCTCAGTAGAAAACTGGTATGTGAGGGCTCTGAGGCCATCCGGGAAACTTGAAGAGCTGATCCACAAAATGGACAGGTACTTCTGGAACATACTGGAGCTCTGAGATATGCATTGAGAACTTTGGTGAAATGTCAACGGATGACAGACACAAGGTTTGCCAGAAGAGCCGTTTGCGAGCAGCTCCTTTTAATGTCACAACACAATCATAAAGATCTGAGCCAGATGACAAGACGGTAGACCATATCTACCAGTAACAGCTGTAAATTACAAAGGACATTTTGGTTGTATAATGTGATTGGGATGGCAAGTGGAAGGGAATCACAAACAGTGTTGAGAGACGTATTAGGACCCTACTGCAATGCCGAGACAAATGAGCGGGGCCTCAAACTCCTAAATTAGCATCTTTAACAATCTGTACTGACTAAAACCAGGGTCCCACAAACCATCCACAAGGTGGACATAGCACAGCCGAGACAGGAAGCATTAAGACCAGATTAACTACATCTTGGCGAGGAAGCAGTTCCAACGAAGAGGACAAGGAGCTTTTTCAGCGCAGACATATAAAGTGTATATTACCTGTTGATGATTACCTCTCAAGTTCATCTGAAGGAGACCAGAAAGACAACCCAGCCAAGACTGAGGTTTCACCGTGAGAAGTTAAAAAACCCAGATGTGAACATGCAGGACATGCACGTTCCAAGTAACAATAGGCGGGAAATTTGCACCATTCATCAGTCTGAGGGATGATGACAGACATAGATAGCATGGTAACAAACTACAATACAACATTGACTGACACAGCCAGTGAGATATTTAGGAAGGAACGCCAGAGGACAATGTCCTGGGTCACCAGAGACGTTCTTGAGCTCTCTGTGATGAAGGAGAGATTCGAAGAAGAGCCGGCATGAAACAGAACCAGTGAAAGAATACAGGACAGCCGACAAGAGTGTTCAAAAGACCCTGAAGAAAGCAAAGGAGGGCAGTTCGAGGAGATTGAAACTTGCCTGACAAAAATATCAGCGTAACAGATGGTGAAGGATCTAACTTCAGGGAAACAGGGTAGATCAACAAATCATCCAGGACTCGTCTGGAACATGTCTGAAAGAGCACCAAATTCTCAGCAGATGGACAGAATATTGCTCAGAGCTATACAACCATGTGTCATGGTGACAATACAGTTCTGGAGTGCACTTGGCACTCAGAAAAAATCTACAAAAGATCCTTCGCGAGGCAGCTTAGATTGTAGTAGCTGCAATGAAAAAGGAAAAGTCTGCCGGGGTTGATTATATTTCAGTATAACTTGTTCAAGCAGGCAGGAAGACCATGAAAGGTCTATAAAACGTTCTGGAGAACAGAAGAATGGCCGACCCCAATGACTCCGTCGCTGGTTACTATGCTCCCTCAAGAGGGCCAACTCTGTCAGAACTACAGAACCATCAGCCTCAAAATGAAAAATCATGCTGAAAGTCATCTTTAACAAGCTCAACCCCAAGTTGAAGAGATTATCGCTGAACAAAAGGCTGGCTTCAGTGTCAGAAGAAGCATAACAGAACAGATAGGCTTATCCTCTGTAGAAATTACTCGGGTGAGCAGATGGTCATTTTTGAGTCTCCTGGGCGTTTCTCGAAATGTCTCCGGGCCAAAATCTATGGTAAAATAAATGTATATTTTAATGCACAGGGTTGCCAAACTCTACTATTAAAGGAGAGCGAACCTCTTTTTTTTCTCCTGTGCTCCTGGACTATTATGTCTATGAATTCCTCAGGCTCATCAAAGAAAGTTTTATGTGCTTTGATTTATTTATTACAAACATTCAAGTTTTTTTGTCTTAATGGCTTCCCATAATTTCTAGCAACACTTCGGATTGATAAATATTGTAATCTTGAGATTTTTGTTTTCAAATAAAAGACTGGGATACCAGATGTGAGAAGTCACAGACAAAAATAAAATTATGGCCACTATTTTAGTGAGCTATGAGTTTTCTTGGGCCAGGGGATAGAACCCCATGGAAAACATGCTAATTTCATGGTTCTTATAAAAGAAAGATTGTACTCGGCAGGAATCAAGACAATTTCCCCAAATTTTTCTATAGCATAGAAGTTAGAACTTGTGGTTGATGAAGTAATTTTGTCACTACTCAATACACGGTAAGGTTATTTAGATACAAGAAGAAATGTAAATGCTGTGATATTAAGGAACCCTTAATATTATGAGAAACGACTATAGATCCAGATGAGGTGGCTCATAATGAGCCACCTCATCTGAATCTACACTATTTGCCCTCTAGTGTTCGAATTCTCAATATGATATTGCTTGGACGAGACATTGTTTGAAATTCTGCAGACGTAAATTTTGTTGTCTGCTTTTTTGGCGCATTAAGGGCTAAGCTGTGGGATCGATTTTGTCCATTCCAAAACAGTCAAAACATCTAGATCTAAGAATGGGAATCTGGATTCTTGGGATTGTTTTGAAGGGTAATCATCTTATAGCAGAATTAAATATGACTTATTTACATATTCGATGCCATTTCAGGCGGGGAAACCTCCAGTCTTATAGGCAAATAAATATGGTGTTATCTGGTTATTGTAGTTTACCAGAAACAAGCATATAGTGATTTCGGGGATAACTGTACTAAAAATTGTCATTTGGGGAGGAAAATCGTCGGTTTTATGGTCGGAAATTTCCTTTTACGGTGACGCGTCAGGGGAGCCGTAAAACGCAATTCGCTACCATAAAACCGACAATTTACCTCACAAAATGACAATGTTTAATACAGTTATCCCCATACTAATGCACTTAAACATACTTTCACTGTTCAAAGTGTACTACTTTGCATCAAAATCAACCGCTTTCAGCAGCATAAAACCAAACGTCAGCCAATGAGATGCGACGTTTCATAATGACGTCGGGATTGCGACAGTATATCATAGGATATACGTCCACAAATTTTTGACGTTCTCCAATCACACGTCGTGTTACATGCTTAAGTGCATTAGAATGACATTTAATTGCTCTGACATTTAAATTTCATCAGCTGTGAAAAACAATAAACCAATATTGTTTGTTACAAAAAAATGATATTTTTCTGTCTTTACTGTTAAACATTTTGTGGGATCTCTGGAAAAATGAAAAGTTGATTATATAAGAAAATGTGTGTGGAATTCAGGATTTCAGGAAGGTGAGCAGTCATCGGGACAATCTTTTGGGCCACCCAGCTGTATCTTGCTTACTGATTACCTGTCACTTGGCCAGCTGTTATTTGAGAGTGATGTCTTTGACTTTTACAGACTGTTATCATTGCAGACAGGCATGGAAATGACACGAAAAGCATGTTGCTCTAACATGACTATGCCATAGTGCACACATTTATCATGCATATGCTACAAAATTCACCTGATAACAGGGGTATGATAACATGATGTGATATCTTGTCACTTTAGAACTGCGCTTGTGCAAATGTTATCAGGCGATGCTTACATAAGCCATCTCTGAAGACGATTGGCTACATACTGACGTTGGCCGTGATAACGTTTGATTGGTTAAATGACATCATAACGCATTCGCAATGTCAACAAGTTCAAACAAAACTGCATTTCCTTTTTTTTTGATGCTCTTTACACCTGAAAATATTCTAATGATGCATGATAAATAGAAAACCATGTAAATGTCTTTGATATCAAGGTTATCAGGCTTGACCAGAAACATGTCGGGCTGGCTCGGCAGGCCTCGCCATTCCTACGCTGTTTCTGGTCTCGCCTGATAAACTTGTTATTAAAAAACACTAGCATGGTATTCTGTATGTACTTGTCAAATCCCAGTTGACACAGTGAGGCAGTAAGGGTTCAAAAATATGCCTCACACACCCTCTGCACCAGATCTGGCTCCAAGCATCTGCTTTTGCTTCCCAACTTGAAAAAAGAAATAGTGGAGTCATTTCTTGCCGTGTCTTGCTAATTTCTTTTAACAGCGATAATATGCCTCTCTTGTATCTAGGTTTAACAGCCTTTGACCACATAGTGGACTTTGAAGAGTGGATTGAGTGTGGCTACTTTACTGAGGATGTGAAGGCAAGATTGAAAGGTAAGTAAAATGAGTGGTGTCATTACAACACCTGAATCATGACAACACAGGGCTGACAGTGTATGGATACACATTCAGGTGTATTCAGGGGGAGCATCTCTGAAATTTTCATTTTTAACAAATAATTATTTTTTTTTTGAGAAATTTTTTGAGGATGAATTATAGGCTTGAGTAAATCACACATTTCCATTGTATGAATTTGAGGTAGCATCCCACTTACAATTTGAGAGGATTATGGCTTACTTTGTATGCCATGCTTCTCTTGAATTATAAGTAAGATGATGCCATAGATCTGTTGCCATAGCAACCATGGAATTACCAACCATTGTGCTTAGTACCTTGGCGAAATGATGTCTTGATGACATCACTTTGACATCAATATGAACTCTTAGTTGCTATGGTAGCAGATCTGTGACGTCATTGGTATTGGAGCATGTCATGCCACACCAATTTTTTAGTAACATTACAAGCTGAAATTCATTAAACAGAAAATTCAGGTTTTCTCAAGCCAAATATTTATTCTCAAATCATTTAATTCCATGTTTTTTGCCACTCTTCAACCTTTACACCTCAACATAAAGCTAGAAGGTGTATGAGCTTTATCCAGTTTATGAGTGAGTCACCTTCAACTCCTTCAATTCTAACATGACTTAAGCAGTTTCTCAGTTGAGTATATAGGAATCAGTGTCATGTGAAACTTTGGGATGAAGTACATTTTAATGTGAAAGCTTGTAAAGTCATGCCTTGATCATGTAGGATGTCCACCTCAAAATAGTCCTTTAGAAAAAATTGCAATAACCTCACATTTTTCTCCGGATAATGCTAGCATGTAATGATTAAAAGGTGTGGCTTGGCGGATGAGAAAATTAATTATACCCCCGCTTTGAAAAAGTGGGGGGTATACTGGTTTACATCTGTCCGTCCGTCCCTCCGTCCGTCCGTCCCTCCGTCCGTCCTTCCGTCCGTCCCCTTTTAATTTTTCGTCAAAGATTTCTCCACAACCATGCAAGCTAGAATGATGATATTTGGTATACATGTTGGTAATGATGTGTTGTATCGTGGGATTGCAAACCAGCTTTCTCCAGCTTATTCTTCCCTTTATTTGTCCAATTTTCTTTCTTTCCATACTTTGAATAATGAAATTTTTTGTTAAAGATTTCTCCACAACCATGCAAGCTAGAATGATCATATTTGGTATACATGTTGGTGATGATGTGTTGTATCGTGGGTTTGCAAACCAGCCTTCTCCGGCTTATTCTTACCTTTATTTGTCCAATTTTCTTTCTTTCCATACTTTGAATAATGAAATTTTTCGTCAAAGATTTCTCCACAACCATGCAAGCTAGAATGCTCATATTTGGTATACATGTTGGTGATGATGTGTTGTATTGTGGGATTGCAAACCAGCCTTCTCTGGCTTATTCTTCCCTTTATTTGTCCAATTTTCTTTCTTTCCATACTTTGAATAATGAAATTTTTCGTCAAAGATTTCTCCACAACCATGCAAGCTAGAATGATGATATTTGGTATACATGTTGGTAATGATGTGTTGTATCGTGGGATTGCAAACCAGCCTTCTCCGGCTTATTCTTCCCTTTATTTGTCTGATTTTCTTTCTTTCCATACTTTGAATAATGAAATTTTTTGTCAAAGATTTCTCCACAATCATGCAAGCTAGAATGGTCAGATTTCGTATACAGGTTGATGATGATATGTTGTATCGTGGGATAGCAAACCAGCCTTCTTTTCTTGTTCTTCCCTGTATTTGTCCAATTTTCTTTCTTTCCATACTTTGAATAATGAAAGTTTTTATCAAAGATTTCTCCACAATCATGCAAGCTAGAAAGTTCATATTTGGTATACAGATTGACAACGACAAGTTGTATCATGGGATTGAGAACAAGCCTTCTCCTGCTTGTTTTTCCCTGTATTTGTTCCTTTTTCTTTCACTCCAATTTTTTTGGTCAAAGATATCTTCTCAACCATGTATGATAGAAAGTTCATATTTGGTATACAGACTGACAAGGACAAGTTGTATTGTGGGATAGCAAACCGGCTTTCTCCAGTTTGTTCTTCCCTGTATACTTCCCTGTATTTGTTCACTTTTTTTTCTCTCCATGCATTCTGTCAATGGATTAACTGTACTATAATTTTTCGTAGAAGATTTCTCAGCAACTGTTGAAGGTAGATGGTTCATATTTGGTGTATGAGTTGACAGGAGCTTGTTTTTTCTGTCCATGTGAAATATTTATTCTGTATTTCATAGAAATTTTAGTAGAACATTTTATATTGGCTATACATATTGACAGTGAGTTCTGGCTCTCTATGTTCCATGTAATGAAAACAAAACCATTTTACTAAAGCTGTTAAGCGGGGGTATAGTCCGCTTGTCCGACAGTTCTAGTTCACTCTAGCTTTGCTATTGTGAATTGATATTTCATGATCTGCCCGCAAACATCATGTGTTAATCATCAATAATTCAGTCGTAAGGACAAATTATTTCTTAAAATGCACAAAAGTAAAGATCATTCCTACCATATTCTGGCCCAGAGGTTATAAAACTTGTGTACATTTTCAAACTCAAAATGAAGCACACTGATTGGCTGCTTCCGAGCACATGCTCGGAAGCAGCCAATCAGTGTGCTTTATTTTGAGCTTGAGATTATTCTCAAGTTTTATAACCTCGAACCCTGATCTCTTTCAGCCTACAATTTGAAGCATTCTAGAGATCTAATACGTGCAATCTCTAAGAAGGTCAAGCCTCCTGGTCCTCTGGGGCTGAGACAAGAGGCGACAAGATCAGCATTCACGATGAAGTCAGGACCAGGAATGACTCCTGCAATAACAGGAACGGGATCAGCAGGGGCCTCAAGACATAGGCTGTTACCACCACTAAAGACAGCAGAGGGTGGTGGCAGTCTCATGTACTAAAGTTAAATTTATTGTAAGAATAAATCTGATGTTCACAAGACTTTGTTTAAACTTAATTATGAGATGAGCTATTGAATAATGGCAATATCTGTCCTCACTTGGGGTTACACTTAAAGGAAAGAATTTGCTCCCACTGTGAGCAAAATTTTTCCTTTCAGAGTAAGCCCTTATTTTGAGTGATACCTTTAGCACTGCTCAATTTTAGGATATGTAAAAGGGTATGGAAAATCGAAAATATCAAGGAAAATCTCGGGAATTCTGAGTGACAAGCCTGATATAAAATTGGTGTGCATAAAGTGTATGCTGTAAGCACTCAAATCAGCCTGCACATTTGCATAGAATGACTCTTTCTGGTTTGATTTAGCCGATTCCATCATTACTTTATAGGGTATAGATGATAAAAACTCACAAACAGCATAGTATTCGTGGCCTTTTTGCCTAATATTGTGCCTAAGGTAACTGTTGGCTTTCCACTGTCATTGATGATTTGTGAATTAACAGTAAAATGTGTTTCTGTTAGCTTGTTGACTGTGATAATATAAAAATCAGCATTAAACAAATGAGCCGCGACACGACAAAACCAACATATTTTCAACAAAAAATATCAGTGTTTTTTTGCTATAAAGATGTAAAACACATAACGAGTTGACCTCTTAACGAGTTTGCTTTGAACAACTGGGCCTTGATGTTTACCTTGTCTATCCCGAATCTACAAATTCACCGTTGCAGTAGATAGTACATGTACATATTTAACTTGACATTATGTGGTATATGGACATTGGCCATGATAACAGATGTTGACTCTGTTTGTGTTGATTTCAAAACGTGATAGGACTTTAGAAAATTACTAGGGCTCTAAACAGTGTAATCAAATATTGTGCCTTATAAGAAAGATTGATTACTGGGTACATTTTTATTCATATTTGCTTTTTTATGCTTTATTAAAGTGGCTTTCAGCTTTTGAAATACTGCTTTTATTTATAGATACTTGTTTTACTGAATCTGTGATATTATTACTTATATTTGTAAATAATAGTCTTTTATTTAATATTAGATGTTTTTAACACTGTTACTGTACATATATTTACCCTTAAAAAAGAAAAATACCCAATACGAAATAGCCATGAAATTTGAACCAGTGAGTTGATTTCCTAGTTTTCACTAGCCTATCCTACAACCTTGCTAGGTCATTTGGACATCATAGAATATCCTACAACAGTCTTGTACTGTTTTCAGAACCCTTGTTGTGATGGCAAAGTTCCTGTCATCACTGTCTTCCAGCTCTTGTCACTTTTTTTTTTCAATGTACCTCGTCAAATCACCTTAGCTAAGCCAGGAGATCTTGAGATGTATCCAAATCACTGATGTTCCCAATTTTTTTTATGCATCTTGCACAGACCTGTTATGAAATGTGCAACTTGATCTCAAAGTTAGAGAAAAATGACCAGATCTTTGAGATGAAATGCTACTGAAGGTTAATGAACATCTCATACAAGGACCACATAACTAATGAAGATTTTTGCAGAAAGTTCCAAGTAGCCATGATTGAGGAATAAGATGACCTCCTGAACATGGTCGAGAAATCGAAACAAAGGTGTTCTACCCTGATCTTATTCTTCTGGCTTAGTAAATTATTCCCTAGGGCACAGTGAAAAGGGAAAGAAGAAAAGGTAGACAGAAGAAGAGGTGAGAAGTGGGTAGGTTTGGACCTTGCCAGCACAACTAGGGCAGCTGAAAACAGACAAGACAGAGATTGTAATGTCATCTATGATCTCCCAACAACCATGGAAAGCTGTGAGATAGACTAGACTACACTAGACTACAGGTCTGGAGTTTGTATATATTTAGAGATATTTTGCTATGTCTTTATATGCAGTTTTTCTAAGCATTGTATTTTTGACAAATATTTGTACAATGTTTTTGTTCACAAATATATCTAGAGTTGGAACATCTACCTTTGAATTTAGAAAAGCTCAATAATCAAAAGAGGGTATTTAAGGTGAATGGTACACTTTTAGGGGAAGAAACTCATCCATCTTCAGTATGGGTAAACTCCTATAGGAGAAATTCTTTCCTATAAGAGCTGACCCTTATTTAGGGAGGCAGAGTTGCTTTCCCTGAATGTCTACTCATCGGCCTTAAACTTTGTCAGGATGAGATAAGTGTATTGAAAATTGAATGTTGTCCTAATATCACTTGTGTTTAATTTTATATTCACATGGTCACGTTATATATTTTTACTGCACAATTCTAGTCATTATTAATATTGGCTCTTTCATTATTTCAAAGAAATTATGTATAATGTAAAAGTTTAGTGTAAATTAGAATAGCATGTTTACCCAATATATTGGGACAGAATGCCGTTGTAGACATTGTAGACAAAGATGATACTGCTCCTCGTGGGGACTGAGAGCAGACTGCTCTGTGAGAGACCTGGATCAGACGGCTTCTTGAGTGACTTAGATCTGATTGCTCCTAGGAAGATCAGACTAGTTCTCGGACTTCGTTGTGGAAGACTCGTTACAGGCTCATCCTGAAGAGCAGTGTCATCAGGATCTTCACTGTGTGCCAGCAGTTATACAAAATTTTCTGAGAGGAAAACTGGGGTTCTTAATATTGGAAGGGGCGTAAAGCAAAAGCATAGAAATCATACCGTGACCTTGTTTGAAAAGCGCGAGAAATCATGGTATCAAATGTGCGTATACCTTTAGGTCATATAACCAATAATTACTCTAATAAATTTCTCAAGTTACGTGTATAACTTGTTTTGGCCAGCTGTTATTTAGGTCAAATTGAACCAGGATTTAGAGGTTTAAGAATATCTTACATAGCATGTTTTAACCATGGATTTTAAAATTTCCAACAAAAAGACTTGTTATGAGAAGTATATGTATTCAAAATCAATGCTGTTGTAAAATGCGGGGCTATTTCTTGGTGGTGCACAAACAAAAATGGACGGACAGACAGGTACTTGCACGCTCTTATCGCCCCCGCTAACGCAGGTGCGACAAAAATGTAGAGGTCACCTTAAAAATTAATTAATAGCCTTAAAACCAACAGATAGTGCGGTGACCACCCTAGTGGCCATTCACCCTTACCAGTAGAGGAGGTTGTTGATTAATCGTTTATGTAAAACTCCGTGCATTTGAAGCACACTTTTGATAGTAAATTTTCTGCAGTTTTGTGAGAAATAATCTGCACTTTGGATATATTGATCCAAGCTTTCATAAAGCGCCAATTGGAAAGACAAATCTATCTCAGAACTTGTTTTGGGGATATTGAGGATAAACAAGACCTCTAGACAATTGGGAATATGTATAATGCCGAGATAATTTTTGTAAGTTCTCCATATAAACATACATTAAGATGAGTGACCCGGTTAGAACACCCTCCTGATGCCTCATTAGAACTGCCTACCTAGTAAAGGTTTCGAAAGGGAACACCACATGTCTTGGGTGAGAAATAAGGAAAATGATCTCTGAGACAGAAACATATGTTGTGACCCCTTATTAGAACCGTCTTGCAGAGACGGTTCTAATGAGGGGTCACACAATATGTTTCTATGGAAAATTAAGCAAAATTATCCCTGTTGTCACTTCTTATCTGGAGCTGTGAATCTCATAAACATTGTCAGAATTCCCACTTATCTAGAGCTGTGGTATAAATGGGGTAGTATAGAATGTTCTTAATTTTCATACAGAGCTCTGATTAAGTCCAGTTTAGGGGATGGAAATTAGCTGCCTTTGTAAAAAGCATTAAAGGCTGGAAAGGAATGAAAATTAAGTTCCATCATAAAAGCATATAAAAAAGGATTCCTTTCAAATTGCCAGATATCACTTCATATGTAGAAATTTGAGTCTCACCAGTTGATACAGAGTCATTCAAAATCGTCCTTCATGATCAGTCTCGTTAATTTTTTTTTTTTAACTTTTAACTTTTATTAATTGTACCAAATATTTGGATACAAAAAAAAAACTGACTACATTTTCATTGGAAAGTGAGAGACGTATCCTAATTATCCCCAAAATCATTTGGCTTATATGCAGCTCTGTTATAGTTTTAGGCTCAAAGTCTGTAGTTAATTCATATTAACCACAACTACTGCTGACATTAAGGTGAACGGGTTCACCGGGATTTTCTTCCTTTGTAACGAATGGGAACAAATTTTATTACTTCCTGTTTGTTTCCATGGAAACAAACAGGAAGTAATAAAAGTTGTTCCCATTTTCTAATAAAATGGGGGCCACTTTTAAAGCAACAAAATCTTTTCCAAGGAAGTAGGAGAGTTACGTTTCTTTATAAAAATGTTTCCATTCACATTAATGCAGTATCAACAAAAATAAAGCACCAAACATGATAACTATCATAGAGTTGTTTTCTGTTCTCATCCAGTCACACCAAGTCTCGTTGAGATACAAGTCTCGTTGAGATACAATCTCAGTTCTGCTCTTCTGTGCCCCAATTGTTCAAAACTAACATCGTTAGTTAACGTTTTGTTAAAATTTCAAACGTTAATATCTCAAATATACCAACGTTCTTTGTTGAGAAAGTGTCAGCTTTTGCATTGCAGAACCGTCTCACATTTTTCTCAACAAAAGATATAAGTGTATTTGATTATAAAGTCATAAAACACTTAACAAGTTGACTTCTGAGTTGACCTCTAAACAAGCTTGTTAGGCTAACTATGCTTTGAACAATTGGGCCAAGGGCCCCAATTCTCAGATCTCGCTATTTCACACCTGGTTAACTATGTTTTCAAGGATGTTATGAAACAAAAAGGGCTGTAATGAAATGAAAAAGAGTCAAGTTACCAAATGACCTAGTCATCAGGTTGTTTGGTAACTGACTCTTTTGGTTTTATAACCGCTCTTTTTCATTTTGTAACAGCCCTAGTAAATATGTAGTTAACACAGGGTGCTATTTCTAGCTCTTAAAACTCACTGGTGGCACAAGTCCGAATAATTTCTTCAGTCCAATAGACCAGGCAATCCACAAACAGTGTGCTCTATGCTGAAATAAGTGTTATCTGGGTCACAGTCAGTAATTGCAGTTGCTGAACTACAGTGGTGGCATCCACCTTATCAAACTGACAAACCTGTTTATGTGCTGGCAAAACACAACACTCACCAAGATGATCAGCCTGCTATGGCACACACTGGCCTCCCTAAACATGCGCTACTGGACAAAATAAAAGCTGCAGACCTATAATGGAAAACATGAACACTATCAAGTGGGTAAGGAAGTCTTACTTCTTAACCCCAATAAAGGTTCACAAAAGCTACAGTCCTGTCTCTTCTTTAGCTCAGTGTGCTGTCTTAGTTTTTCCCTTACCATTTAATGTTCAGGGCAGGATGTGTGTTCCTTTCTGTCTACAGGTATATGTTGCAGGTATATGAGCAGGGACAGAATAAAACCAACAAAGTGGCATGTGCGCCCAGTAAAGACTCAGATCAGCCTGGGCATCCGCCAAGTCTGATCAGAGTCTTCACTGTGCGCTTGTAGGGTAACTAAGGGTCTAAGCTAGCTCCTTGCTGACATTGAAGACTCTAATCAGACTGAGTGGCTGCCCATGCTGATCTGAGTCTTTGCTGGGTGCACATGCCAATATTTTGGTTTTCTTGTGTCGTGGCTCATATAAACTTTGGCTACTCCCACAACCTGTATGGAACGACTCGTATAGTAGTGATATTTTTAAATAGCAAGGTCCCTTCGCTTTTTGTTTGATAACTTAGGACTCTTTATAAATAACAACTCCACACAATTAGAACTCTTTATAAATAACAACTCCACACAATTAGGACTCTTTATAAATAACAACTCCACACAATTAGGACTCTTTATAAATAACAACTCCACACAATTCCTGTTCCAGTATATTTTAAATGTGTGCACAAATAAACATAAAACAGATACTAAATATATAGAATATCATAACAAAAATAAAGCTTTAAACTTAACAAACTAAAGAAACCATTGTTTACATGAGCAGTACTAGATACACATCTACAACGTTAACTCATGTCACTGCTTCATATACCATATTCATTCCACAATAAGACAGAAGTTTTTTTCCTCTAAAATGACTGAAATTCATAAAGTTGTTACACTATTTCTACTGTAAGATGGGGTTTCCCTATTCAAAAAGACCCCAGAAGTCAAGATCCATCTTATAAAATGGATCTAGATTTTGGGGGTTATTTTTTAAAAAAATAGTGTTTGCTTTTGTACATGAATTCCTTCTTCCACTGGGGCCTACTCTTAAAGGAAAGAATTTGCTCGCTCTGCATGCAAATTCTTTCCTTTAAGAGTGGCTCCATATGAGAGGGAAGACAAAATACCTCCAGATCACAGTTATCACCCTTGGATGGACGACTTGGATTTTTTCTGCCTTTTTATCAATATTTCAGTCATATCAAATGGGTGACAATGGATGGCTGTGTGCAGTGGAACCCCATTTTTGCTTGGAAATATTTCTGCCTCTAGCAGAATTCAAACCCAAACTGCCAGCTTCACAGACCAGTACTAAACCCACTGGAAATATATCTCAAGTAAATCTAAACAATTTTATCATAATTATAACATCCCTGTTATTCAGTGGATAACGATGAGTCATAAAAATCATAACGTCATTGACAACGTCCATGTCAACAATGCATTTTCTTATTGATTGAAATAATGTTCCATTTGTTGATGTTAAAATCCCATTTTAAAGGGTCATCGTCTCATAAATTTCATATGAAATGACCTTTCTTGTAAGATCCTCTATGAATGTCATTATTGCTGACGAAGCTCCTGATAAGTTGCACTTCTGATAATAAATCAGAAAGTTTTTGGTTCATTTTCCTATTGAATAAAAATCCCAAAGGTCTGCATCTCATATCTGCCCATTGTCACAGACACTGACCTATATATACACAGTAGAACTTCAGTGGCTCGAACAGGCTTGGGACCAAGAAAATTAGTTCTAGCCAAGGGTAGTTCTAGCAATTCAGGGTTAGTTTCTATATAAAGTGACCTCTAGGGACCAAGGAAAGAGTTCTAGCCAGGCAGGGTTAACGAGCTATCAGGGTTCGAGCCATTGAAATTCTACTGTACCAGAAAACCCAAGGACAGATTACCATTTGACTGCAGCTGACAAACGGTGCCACAACTTGCTTGCAATGATCAATGGTGCTGTAACTTGCTTGCCGCCATCTCAAACAACAAAAAACACAACCTATCTTTTTAAGTGGATGATTAATATGTGAAAGTTTACCTCAAATTATCATTGAAGTGAATGGATGCACTTCAAGGCCTAGTAACTCTTATTTTAATTTTGCTTCTCCATGGGGATCAGCTTGTAAAAGAATTTGCTGCTCTAGGAGTCCTAGATTTTGACATCTAGCCCCAACCCGGGGCATGAGCCCAGTACTTATGAAATCAATAATGACCCTCCATGGCACTTATATTCCAAATATGAATGGCATCTGGTGAGTGACCGCCAAGATACAAGGTTTTGAAAAACTTGATCATGAAACTTTTAAGCAGTGAGACATAAACATACATTGGAACATATATACAGATGACAAGGCTGATCGATTACAATAGATTGCCTTGTACAAGCCAGATAAAAAGCATATTGTGGTCCGTAATCACAACTGTCTCAGCAAGACAGTTATAATGAGGGATCATAGCAAATCAGATATAATGTTCAGTTCAGTTCAATTCTCCTAACAACATTCCCCAAGTGGCTCAGCGGTATGTAACCATAGTTGCACGCACTTGGTGCCGAGTGTCCGTATAATGAGGGATTACACCAGTTTTTATAGATAACATAAATAATTTCAAATTAACACAAAACCCCAACTTATTCATGGATCTGATAAGTTGCAATAAAATAGTAACAGGAAATGACTTACAAGTACTTTGCTAATTGCCATAATGCTGTTACCGATATTGTGTTACAGTGTATGCATGTAATTTATACTTAATATGTTTAAAATCAAAACAGAAACCATAAACATAGTACACTAATATTGCACGTTCATCAACATGATGGGGTACTTTGTCTCTCACCCATAGTTTGTTTCTCACCTGACAAGCTATATGGAAGCCCTGCATGGCTAACAGTATATCTGTCCATACAAGAATATAAATACTTTATACACGAGACTTCAGAAATCTGGACGGAATCCTTTCCCTGGTGTATCCATTATGTTTTATTTCCCATTCTTTTGAGAGTTGTTTACCCTACATTGATGTCAACATGTCTTAACTATTTAAACAACTGACTTCAGTCAGAGCTTTAGATAAGAGGTTTTTTTTCTGATAGTTGAGGGATAATTTTTTTTATTTCTCATTGAAACCATATGTTCCGATGAGGGGTCACAACCTATGTTTTTATGCAGAATTAACACAAATTATCCCTAATTATCACTAAATACTCCCTCTTATCTACAGCTCTGCTTCAGTATAATTATTTTATTCACATCCACCTCAGTATGTAGTGACGCCAACTTCAAACAGTATTGCTAGCTGTCTGGACGGATTATTTCCCCTTAATAAATCTCTGCTCTAAGAGTTGTTCCCCCTGCTGTCAAGTCCCCAGATCCTCAATATTTAAGTGACAAATTTCTGCCAGATCATCTCCTATAGACATTCTAAGCTTGAAGTCTCTTCTGAAATGACAAGCAAGCATGTTCTTTCACATAAAAATTATACAATGTATGACCTATGAAATGAATTACCCTAAAAAATCTGAGTACCATGATCACAGGGTATAATCGATTCCGCCAATTTTCGCTTCCTGCAGAGACTGTCCGTCATATTTGGCTTCTGCCGAGACTGTCCGCGAACTCTTGCTTCCTGCAGAGACTACTGTCCTCGAAAAATGGCTTCCTGCCGAGACTGTCCGCGTGATTCTGCTTCCTGCCGAGAGCCTCGGCAGGAAGCAGAATCACGCGGACAGACTCTGCAGGAAGCCATTTATCATGTACAGAAGTCTCGGCAGGAAGCAAAGGTTAGCGGACAGTCTCGGCGAAAGCCAAAATGACGTACAGTCTCTGCAGGAAGCGAAAAATAGCGGAATCGATTAAACCCTGTGCTGATAGACAGGTCTCACCTAACAGTGCAGACTCTAAATGAGCAGCGACACGACAAAATCAACAAAGTGGCATGTGTGCCCACTGCCGACTCAGATCAACCTGGGCATCCAACTAGTCTGATCAGAGCCTTTGCATTCCATTCAAAGGGTAGCTAAGGGTCTAAGCTAGCAGCATGCGGACAGCAAAGACTCTGATCAGACTGGGCGGATGCCCACGCTGATCTGAGTCTTCGCTGGGTGCACATGCTACTTTGTAGGTTTTGTCATGTTGCGGCTCAAATGTTTTCTATTCAATATGCATCGTTTGGATGTATTACTGCACAGTAAAACCAAACTATTTTATTTTTAGGACAATTGCAGTAATTATTTTTGGTGTCCAAATGTTAAGAACTTTTATAGTATTTTGTGAGCACTAAGCATGCATGATGCAAATGCTATTGGTAGGCAAACTTTGGAGAATAAATGAAGTCATGCTTGGCACAGAACATTCAATTTCAAACTTAACTTATTAAACTTTTTAGGGCTTTATCACACAGCCATTTATTTTCTCAGTTAACTGCTTACATTTTGTATTTATACTGCCAAGATTTCTATTACATAACTGTCATCACAAAGATCAATGAGGAAAACATAGACAATCTTTTATTCTTGTGTAAAACATGTATTTGCTAGACTCTAGTGCACTTTTGACAATTGTGAGGTGATACAGGTGAGATAATGACTTGAAATATAATCATTCCTTTCTTTATATTTTATCACATTTAGCAAAGTTTCTGTATGAAAAATACAAATATGAAGCTACTGGATAAACTGACCACAACTATCTTATGTTACAGATAGCAACATCTTGCAGAACCTCAGACACTAAAATTAACAGTTTTCATAGCCCTGTGGCCATAGGGGCAGCAGGTGTCAGAGACCGACTGTGTCTTGGGCATAGCAGATGAAAGACAGCCCAACCTTCTCCTTTTCCCACTTTTAACCTTCCCTGATTTGAAACAGGTACTCATTTACTGTTGGGTTAACAGGAAGTTTTTCAGCTGTTTGCCTGCCAGGATCCAAACCCACGATATTCTGCTCCATAGCCCTGACACTGTAATTGTACACATGTTTGGGCTGTACTAATTATGCATTTGCAATTTTCATCCTTATAAAGGTTTTGAAATTTAAATCCAAGTTTCTACATGTGATTATTAAGTAAAATCAGAATACACAATCAAAATATAATGAATTTCTCCTAGTAAGGTAAAGGTAAAGGTTTCCCACAGCCTAATAGCCGTAGGGGCAGTGGGGGTTAGAAACCCACTGTATCTTGGGCACAGCTGATGAAAGGCGGAGCCCATCTCTCTCCTTTAGCTGCCTTATCCTTCCCTGATTCGAAAAAGGTACCCATATACTGCTGGGTATACCTAGTAAATCCCTTTTTAAATCCCTTGAAAATAAATACATTTGATGCGCAACGCAACAAAAGGGCCTTTAACGTCGCTGACGTTATTTTGAGTAAATGACGTCGGAAGTCAGCGTAACATTTTCGTGCGTATTCCTATGTGCAAGACAAAAGGAAGTTAAAGTTTCAATGAAGAAAACAATCCATTCCAGCCAAAATAAATCGAGATGAATAAAGCGAACTAATATTGAAACAAATGTGGACGAGAAATGTCTGGAGGTTCACTCTTATCCAACCAGTTTCCGGAAACAGAAAAATTGTTAGGCCCTACTATTTTTTCAGCAATGCCTCTTTCCATGACAACAACAGAGTGTGTTAGATAGATCACTCTACTTTGCTATTGTCCACGGTGCTAAAACTTTGACAAGCTTTTATTGGAATGACGTCACAACCCAACGTCACAATGACAGTTCGGCCTGCGCACATTAAGGTTGCTATTGCCAGGCAAGACAAGACTAGATACTGATCAAGCGGAGTTTTATCTTTTTTTTCAGATATTCTCTTTAAAAGTCTGCGAACTACATGTATGTAGCCCGACTAGTCAGCACTCAAAACAGTATTTTTTCTGATGGTCTGTTTCGAAGATAGCAGGAAAAGCGCTTAAAGTTATTCAATGAATAAGATTTAACATTGGCTAGGGCCTATATCGGGGGCTATATTTATTTAGGGCCTACACAGGATGAAAATGAGCAAAACCTGTCATTTTTTTTCTTACTAAAAACCAATTAAATCACTGTTTTTCGCTCGAAATTGGATTATCTCCATTGAAATCATAAATTAGCTTAAATTCAAAGTTTTTAGAAGAACTTAGGAATATTGAAAAACCCATAATTTCTTACCTAAAAATGTTTAGACCCTATCATTTATATTTTAAAGTCATTGTTACATCTGCTATTTAGACCTGGTATTTTGTCTATGCTCTTGAGTCAGCCCGCAAAACAGAACTTTCAGAAAAAAATACTGTTTTGAGGGCTTAATAGTCGGTTGTTTTGTTGTTGCATTTGAGGTTTAAAACGGCCCGGGAGACAGCTAAGGTAATGTCAAACCTATCAGCTAAAGTACTCACACTGTTCCTGGCCAGGCATAGACCTCCTAAGTGGCTAACCAGTACTGAGTGTACATGCTTACACCAGTAATTGACACCTGTCCTTCAGCCCCTTGATCTGCAGTCCGACACGCTGCCGACTGCACAAGCGTGTGCGGCTGGCTCGTTGGACTGCGAAGTGTGGAATTGCACTGCACGTGTGATAATTGTATAGGCCTAACTATAATTCTATAAAATGTGTTCAGAATCGTTTGTGTGTGTGTGTGTGTGTGTGGGCGGGGGGGGGGGGGGGGGGGGGGGGGGGGGGGGGGGGGGAACTAAAGATGCACGGTAGCACAACAGGTTAGCAAAGTAATTTATACAAAAATTGAACCATGGTAGATCCAGGTCTGCGCAAATAAAATAGGCAGTATAAAGAGCTTCCGTCAGTTTGCGGTGGTGCGCAGGTTGGTTTGAGGTCCCAAAGTCAAACTGTCGCTAATGTTTCTATGAGTCGTGTGTAATAGCTTAAATTCATTCCTGTATTTTCTTTCATAGAACTGTATCTACTCTAAACAATGCCACATAGATAAGTACACTTGAATAATTCTACGATGCGAACAGTAAAGTCTAAAGTCGGTATGCGCTGTATTAGCTGTTCACTTCATAGGTTTCGCGGAGCCTTAGCTTGCTGGTGCAGACAGGGACAATTCCGACTGCGCAGATGCAGAATAATTGTCCATGGCATGACCACGATGACCACCAGCAACTTTTCTTCTGGTACGGCTGACGTTCTCCTATACACATGGATATATAAATTTGCATAAAAATTATTTATCCCAGTCTTAGTCGTCTGTCCATATGCTTAACTTAAACCAACTTACAGGCTAGCATAAAATAAAAACGAGGAAAGCCCGGACCAGAATGCAGTCTAGCTTAAAGCCTTAGCATGTCGCCTACATGTCTACGCATTTTAGAACAGTGAAGTTTAGGATCAGACTGTACGGATATGCAAGTGAATCTGTGAAATCGTGGTGCTGGAAAACACGTAAAGTTTCAGATTTTTGTCGCACCTGCCTTAGCAAGGTGCGATATAGGTATCCGATTTTCTGTCATTCCGTCCGTCCACAATTTACATCGACCCTAGCGTTGAATCCCTCTCTATCTTAAACCAGTGAGTGAATTTTCACCAAACTTGCATTGATACATCATTGGGATAATAACTAGACTCAATACGATTTTTATTACCTTGACCCTATTTTCAAGGTCACAGGATGACGTCATGTCTTCAGCTCAATCTTACAGTTAAATTCCTCTCTATTTCAAATCAATGGGTGGATTTCCACCAAACTTGCATGAATATATCAGTGGGATAATTCCTGGAGTTAATTTGCTATTTGAGGCCTTGACCCCAAGCCCAAGATCACAATACGACTAAATGTATTTTTTTTTTTTTTTGTCGACGCTAGCGTTAGATCCGTCTTTAGCTTAAACCAATGTGTGGATTTCCACAAAACTTTCATGGATATATCAGTGGGATAATCCTAGAATTTATAAGGTTTTTGTGACCTTGACCCAAATATTAAATATCTGTTAAACTGTTGACAGATTTTGAATTTTCATTAAACATGCATGGATATATAGCTTAAGCAAGCCAAAGAGATCAGATTTTGGTGACTTAGACCCCATTTTCATAATCAGAGAATGACTTTGCATGTTATGTTAAATATCTCTTGAAGCTTTTGGCAGATTTTGACCAAACTTGTTACAGTATGTAATTAGGAAGAGTTCCTGTGTTCATTTCAAGGTCAGCATGGCCACATACCAAGTTTTCAGGAAATGTATGTTGTGAGGAATGCACTATTAGTCTTTCCCTCCATTTACACATCAGAAAAAACACTAATATTTGTGCATGGCAGGTGCGACATAGCTTTCCGCGGAGTTCTTGTTTTCCTTCTTCTTTTACCAATGCACTAGAACAGGTGCCGTGCGGCATGTGTCTGTCTACAGCAAACACTCAATGTTGGTTAGTAGCTTGCTTGGGGTTTAACGGCCCTTTGAGACAGTATTTCAGTCTATATCGAGCCGTGTCCCAGAGAGTGGGAGAGAGAAGAGAAAGGATAGATGGGAGAAAAAACTGCCAAAACAATGCCCTGCCGCACCTTTTGCAAGCACAACAGGCCCCAGCCCTACCTCACAGTAGGACGTCTCAATGCCAAAAGTTCACGGCATCTTCGCTCCACCCAACACTCCTTCAAACACACTTCAAAGTCTTACATTTGCAGATTCATAAGGATTCATAAAGAGATGAGGCGAACAAGGAAAACTATGAGCAGATGGCGCGTATATGCTTTTGTCTTCATTTGTTTGAATGTATGCCGTCATGGAGGACTAGACAATTTTAAAACTGACACTATCGTTTTTGACGCAAACGTCACCAACAAGGCAACGTTAGGTCAGAGGGTGCAAGTACTAAATTTCAGATTGTGACGTCAAACAATTGGATTTTGCAAAAAGAAAGGTACCACTGAAAAGGTAAAATATTGCAATATCAAGAAATGCTAAAAAGTAAAAATGAGAAAATTTGCCCTTAAGGGCCCTTTTGCTGCGTTGCGCATCATTTGGTCTTTGCACAGGACCAGGCTTTTCTCTTCATTTCTGACTGTACAAAATAATAATGGCACCATGTCATGAACGGAGGAGATGTAATGTCAGAAAAAGTTCAGGCAATTTTACCAAATTATATACATAATTGAGCCACTACATGTGAAAACCAAAAAAGTGGCTGTGCGTCCAGCAGAGACTCAGATCTGCCCAGTCTGATCAGAGTCTTTGCTGTCCGCATGAAGGTAGCTGAGTCCCTTGGCTACCCTTTAAGTGCTTCGCGAAGAGTCTGATCACACTGGGCGGATGCGCAGGCTGATCTGAGTCTACAATGGACGCACAACCACAAAGTTGTTTTTCTCGTGCTGCGGCTCATATGACTCTGGTTATGTGTCTGAAATGGGATGAAGTGTAAATTAATTCACACAGTGAAACTCACAGCACGCAACAACCTGAAATGGTGCAATGAGTCAAAGAACCAATGTGCATTTTTTCCAAATAAGTATTTTCAAATTCCTTTTTTATTTTTACATTACAGACAGGTGCCAAGTTGAAAACCTCTGTATCAAATATTCTATATTAATGCCAAAGTGAAAACTCTAAAATTCAGTGTGAAACATTACCATATTAATATGATTACAAAAGCCAAATAATTAAAGCATAAAGCATATTGTTTCTATTTCTTAGCTTTCATTGGGAAGGATCTTATTTCAGAATAGCCAGTCAGTTTTCCTCTTAGTTTTCGAAATTCAGCATAGATATCAAGGCAAACATTAATCTGGTATAAAACATTCATGTGACTCTCTCACATTACGATTTTAATAAGAGTGCCGAAGTATGTGGTGATTTTGAACATTTTCGGATTTCATTCTTAAAGATATGTTTGTATAGTTGTTTTTAAATAAAATGCAGTGCAACATGTAACTTCATAGGGCCCGAGTCCCCAATGCTAGGTAGAAAGTTTTAAGGTCATTGGCCTTTTAGTTCTGAAGAAGAAGATTTTTAGTGTTTTCATCATATATAGGGAAGGCGGCCATCTTGGTCATGTGACCAAAATAATCTGAACAAACTTTCAACCTCCAACACAGGGAAGCTCCACTTGAAATATAGCTTGAATCAGCCCAATGGTTTCAGAGCAGATGTTTGAAAATGTCGAGGGACTGACAGGTGGACAATTAACTGATGGACATATGCTATACTATCAGCTTACCTAGAAGTTCAAAGGCTCAGGTGAGCTGAAAATGCTGACTTCAAACCACCTCATATGTTAAACCCATGTTACTGAAGAGTGCAGATATTTAAGTTTTATACCAGAGCTCAAATAATGCTAAAATCTAATAGTATTTCTCGCTTTTTTTATAACTTTATGTGACAGATGACTATGCTGTAGGCAATAATAACAGAATGCCGTGGACTGCTATGTGACACCTGCTTTGTGATTTCACATAGAGAGCTATTCTTAGTAACAGCAGCTGTTGGATGTCTTGGACGATCAATTTCCCAAATACTGTAATAGTTTCTTGAAAGGATAATTCTGACACAGAACTGGTACAAATTCATTCATTGGGTCCTGATATGCCCCATTACTTTTAGCAATACTGGACATGCAAACAGTATGTATGTCACTGTGACCTAACTTCTCTACAGATTTTATTCATTTTAATAATTTTGAAAACTAATGTCCGACTGATGCTTCATGCAAAACCAAGTGGTTCTAGTGAGAAATTTGTTGTTTTTGCTACTTTTAGTAATGACCGCCATCTTGGATTCCTGACCTGCTAGAATTTCACCATTCTGACACCCTGAAGTCTGTTCCAGCTGCATGTGAAATTCCAGAACCATGAGTGCAGAGGTTTCAGAGGTGATGTCATTTAAATGGACTGAAATGCTACAGTCTGCGTAAATGGATTGAACTAAATGTAAATGGACAGATGGACAGACACAGGGTGGGACAGATGGATGGAAAACCGGATGCCTATATCCCACCTTGCTAAAGCAGGTGCAACAATAAAATACCCCTGCCTGCTCTATTAAAAGAAATCCCACAACATATGACAGAGAAATAAGGAAGACTGATTTTTATCTCAAATTTTGCCCAGGCCCAGTGCAGAGTATAGCCAAACAAAAACAACAAAAAAATGATGATCAAACCAAATAGACATGTTACAAATAAACATAATTGAGCCGTGACATGAGAATACCAACAAAGTGGTTGTGTGCCCACCGCAGACTCATATCAGCCTGGGCATCCACCCAGTCTGATCAGAGTCTTCACTGGCCGCATGGAGCTAGCTTAGACCCTTAGCTACCCTTTAGGTGCTTAGGGAAGAGACTGATCAGAATGGACGGAAGCCCAGGTTGATCTGAGTCTGCGTTTTGCGAACAACCAGTTTGTTGGTTTTCTCGTGTCGCAGCTCTCATATACAAACAGAGACATAAAGTATGATGTGTAAATCCAACAAATAAGTAAGTGGACAAGAAAATAAAACAATCAACTGTGAAAAAATATTTTTTAAAGGTTTAAAGGTTCACTACATGTGCATACAAACCTAATTGTTTTCCTACATGTTGGCTGCAAGAGGCATAAACCTGTTACACAGTAATTCACCCTTAAAGTGCCAAGAAAGCAGATAAGAAAATTTAGGTCTTCAAAATTTGAGTCCAAGCTAATGCATTTCAGAATTCAGACTAGAGAGCAGGCAGTGTACATCCAGATGAGATACACCATTATGTGCTGCCCCATCTAGGACTACCCTGTTTGCAAATGCAACTATTTTCATTCTTGGTGCTTTGAGGATTAACATCAGGATTGAAGGAAAAATATACAGGCATCAGTATGCTTTGGATGAGGGGAGACAGGAAGACTCTCTGCCTGACCCACTATGAAATCATACTGATGACCCTGATATTTTCAGATGACCGGTCAGCAGTAACAGGAAAAATTTGAGTATTTATTGAATGAACATAGCTTAAGGTTCCTTATAATGACATGTCTGTTGTGTGTTTGTGGTGAAAAATTTTCATAAGCAATATCTAAGCTTAATTTTCAACAGGAGCTTATTTTTCATCAGGACAAACAGTTTGGAAGAGCTATAGATAAGAGGGAGTATTTGATGATAACTAAGGATAATTTTTGTTATTTCTGCATAAAAACATATAATGTGACTCCTCATCTTAACCGTCTCAACGAGACGGTTCAGATGAGGGGTCCCAACATATGGTTTCAATGAGGAAATGAGAAGTAAAAAAAATATCCCTCAATTATCATCAAATACCCCTCTTATCTAGAGCTCTAGTTTGGTCGTCTTTTTCACTAAAGAGTGTTCTTTAGAAGACACTATTATCAGCTTGCCTGATTGGTGAATCCTTTCCAGCTAGGTCTTTCCTTTAAAAATCACCCCAAAATATCAGAATGATCTCCTATGGTGGTATATCCAAATATCTTAAATTATCAACACAAATATCTTGCAACATATTATTTTTAAGGCATTCTGGCCACTTGCATCAAGGACAATACACTATACATATCAGTATCATTAAGGTGTATGGATATATCTCCACGCCTTAGCCCATTGCATTCTGGGTATTTTTTGTCGTCTGCTGAAATTGTCGAGTGCATCAAAAATCAAGAATATTTTGACAATATTGGTCTAACTAACTCTTGTAGAAATGATGTCTACAAAGCAAACAGTTTGGATCTCAGATCAGGCCCCACGTTTGTGGGGTCTGATCTGGATCCAAACTGTTTGCCCAGATACCCCTAACAGGGTATCCTGAATGGAATGGGTTAGCTGCTATTTTTGCAAAGGAGGAAACTTTAATACAACTATACTGTTAATCTCTTTAATTTTGCATTTTCATTATTCTGCCATATATTTGCTTGTCACTTATTGGCAAGTTCTTGAATTTGTGAGGAACTAATTGTCTTAAGACTACTTTCACTTCTTGGTCCAGACTGTTACCCTTTGTCTACGAGTGAAATTTTGGCGAGATCCTCCAATTTTCGAGGCAAAATCCCAACTATTAGCACAAAGTCCCAACTATTAGCACAAATAAAACACTTTAAGATATTAACAGCTTACAGCATTTGCTACCGTGGAAGGAGGGTCTATTACTCAAAGGTGGCTACTTGTTAATGAAAAAAATTGCTCTTTCAGACCAAATTTTCTCTTTCAAGAGTAGCTTCCCTGTCAGAAGCCAAATAATTCAGATTAGAACGTTCTCTCTTAGACGTGTATCCATGCACCTTAACATAGTTAAGCTGATTACTGACCTTAAATCTTCCTCTGTCAAGGTACCAGCCTTAACCAGTTGTTGGACCTCTCTAAAATCTCTCCCACCCAAAGCTTCAGTGCACTGTCTGTAAACATAGAAATGTTGAAATGAGCAAGAACATTGATGCAAATCGGAACGACTTAGATAGCTTGAGTCAATGATGTAAAAGATTATGCAACATCAAAAGTACTAATACAGGTGCTAGAATGCATAAGAAACCTGTCCTCATATCTCTTCAATAACAAAGAAGGCTGTTTATCATAATTCACTGGATAACGTGACATAAAAATTGTATGACCACACGTTTTATAACACTTTGGCACATACATGTAACGTCACTGACAACGTCCTTGTCAACAATGCCTTTTCTTATTGAAATAATGTTTATTTTGACAGCCATAAAATCTCATTTTAAAAGGTCATATGATAAACAGAATATTATACTCATGGTCATTTCATATGAAATTAATGAAACTCACCAAAGGCTCATTTCATAAATTTTATATGAAATGATCACTCCTATAAGATCCTCTATTTATGATACATCTCTAGTAAACTCACAACTAGTCAGACAGACTGTGTTCATACCTTCCAAAAAACCAGAGGACCAATGGTCCTGTAGCTCACCTGACACTTGGTCCTGGTATTTATACATGTATATAGCACCAGGGCAGGGGCAGATAACCCCCTCCCTTGGGGATTAATGTTGAGTCCCAATTCTATATACCAAGCCACAAGGTCACTGGGCCTTTGGTTCTGGACAAAGATTTCTGAAGGGCTTTTATCATATATGGGTGTGGTGGCCACCATGTTCATATGGCCATGACCATCTGAACAAACTTTGATTCCTTTGACCCAGTATTAAAGCTCCATATGAAATACAGTAATCATTTGTATAAACTATGATGGGCCTGAGTGCCCAATGCTACATACTGGTACCAAGTTTCAAGGTTATAGGCCTTTCGGTTCTCGAGAAAAAGACGTTTGAAGAGTTTTTACCATATATGGGCATGGTGGCCATCTCGGTCAAGTGACCAAGACCATCTGAACAAACTATGGTTCCTCGATGCCGGTAAAGCTCCATATGAAATATGGCCTCAATTGACCCCAGTGGCCGCTGAGAAGATGTTTGAAAATGTTGACGGGTGACAGAATCTCAATGACCTTGTACAGAAGTCAAAGAATGACCTTGACCTTTAACGACAAAATATCTTCATCTGGCCATTCAGTTAACCATATATACCAAATATTGTACCTCATACTTAAATAGTTTCTGAAAAATCCACTGTTTAAGCATTTTCCCATATAAAAGCCTACATAACGTACCAAAGTTGACAGTGTCATAAATTAGGTCAAGGTCAATGCACGATCATTTGTATAAACTATGATGGGCCTGAGTGCCCAAAGCTACATACCAAGTTTCAAGGTCATACGCCTTTTGGTTCTGGAGAAGAAGATTTGAAGGGTTTTTACCATATACGGGCATGGCGGCCATCTTGGTCAAGACCCCCGAGAACAAACTTTTACTCCCCGATCACACTTAGACTCCATATGAAATTTTGATTCAATCAGACCAGTGGTTTCAGAGGAGAAGATGTTTTGAAAATATATTTCCCATATAAAAGCCTAACGTACCAAAGTTGACCATGTTGTAAATTAGGTCAAGGTCATCGCAAGGTCATCATTTGTATAAACTATGATGGGCCCGCATACCCGATGCTACATACCAAGTTTCAAGGTCATAGGCCTTTTGGTTCTGGAGAAGAAAATTTTTGAAGTGTTTTTACCATATATGGGCATGGCGGCTATCTTGGTCATGTGACCCAGACCCCGGGTATTAACACTAGTTCTCCCATCCCACTGAGACACCATATGAAATTTGGCTCCAATCTCCCCTGTGGTTTCAGAGGAGAAGATGTTTGAAAATCTTGATGACGGACAGATCAACAAAATGACCTTGACCTTCAGTGACATAATATCTTCATCTGGTCATTTAGTTGACCATATATACCAAATATTGTACCTTAGACTTAAATAGTTTCTGAGAAATCCGCTATATAAGCGTTTTCCCATATAAAAGCCTAACATACCATAGTTGACCATGTCGTAAATTAGGTCAAGGTCAACGCAAGGTCATCATTTGTACAAACTGTGATGGGCCCGCATGCCCAATGCTACATACCAAGTTTCAAGGTCATTAGCCTTTTGATTCTGGAGAAGAAGATTTTCGATAGTTTTTTACCATATATGGGCATGGCGGCCATCTTGGTCATGTGACCAAGACCCCGGGTATAAACTTTCGTCCCCCCATCCCACTGAGACTCCATATGAAATTTGGCTTCAATCTCCCCAGTGGTTTCAGAGGAGAAGATGTTTGAAAATCTTGACGACGGATGGTCCGACGGAATGACCTTGACCTTTAGTGACATAATATCTTCATCTGGTAATTAGTCGACCAGGTATACAACATACTGTACCTTAGACTTAAATAGTTTCTGAGAAATCCACTGTTTAAGCATTTTCCCTTATAAAAGCCTAACGTACCAAAGTTGACCATGCTGTAAATTATGTCAAGGTCAACGCAAGGTCATGATTTGTACAAACGATGATGGGCCCGCATGCCCGATGCTACATACCAAGTTTCAAGGTCATTAGCCTTTTGGTTCTGGAGAAGAAAATTTTTGAAGTGTTTTTACCATATATGGGCGTGGCAGCCATCTTGGTCATGTGACCCAGATAACCCGAACAAACTTTCGTTCCCCCAACCCATGGAGGCTCCATATGAAATTTGGCTTCAATCGGCCCAGTGGTTTCAGAGGAGAAGATGTTTGAAAATCTTGAAGACGGATGGTCCGACGGAATGACCTTGACCTTTAGTGACATAATATCTTCATCTGGTCATTTAGTCGACCATGTATACCAAGTATTAAACCTTAGACTGAAATAGTTTCCGAGAAATCCACTGTTTAAGCGTTTTTCCATATAAAAGCCCAACATACCAAAGTTGACCATGCCGTAAATTAGGTCAAGGTCATCGCAAGGTCATGATTTGTACAAACTATGATGGGCCCGCATGCCCAATGCTACATACCATGTTTCAAGGTCATAGGCCTTTTGGTTCTGGAGAAGAAAATTTTTGAAGTGTTTTTACCATATATGGGCGTGGCAGCCATCTTGGTCATGTGATCCAGATACCCGGAACAAACTTTCGTTCCCCCAACCCATGGAGGCTCCATATGAAATTTGGCTTCAATCGGCCCAGTGGTTTCTGAGGAGAAGATGTTTGAAAATCTTGAAGACGGATGGTCCGACGGAATGACCTTGACCTTTAGTGACATAATATCTTCATCTGGTCATTTAGTTGACCATGTATACCAATATTTAACCTTAGACTTAAATAGTTTCTGAGAAATCCACTGTTTAAGCGTTTTTCCATATAAAAGCCTAACGTACTAAAGTTGACCATGCCGTAAATTAGGTCAAGGTCATCGCAAGGTCATGATTTGTATAAACTATGATGATTCGCATGCCCGATGCTACATACCAAGTTTCAAGGTCATAGGCCTTTTGGTTCTGGAGAAGAAGATTTTTGAAGGGTTTTTACCATATTTGGGCGTGGCGGCCATCTTGGTCATGTGACCAAGATACCCGGAACAAACTTTCGTTCCCCCGACCTAGGTAGGCTCCACATGAAATATGGCTTCAATCGGCCCAGTGGTTTCAGAGGAGAAGATGTTTGAAAATGTTGACGGACGACGGACGGACGACGGATGGACGGCGGATGCCTGGCTATACTATAAGCTCACCTATGAGCCTAAAGGCTCAGGTGAGCTAATAAAGGCTGACGTCACTTTGAACTATAGCTCATCCTATTGTACACATTTGCAAATGAATACCAGTAATATGGACTATTGTCACAAGACTGTGCTAGTTACCATACCTCAAACCGCAGTAACTGTAGCTCTAGCTGTTTCCTACTACTCATTGAAGCGTGTAATGGCCGACAACCAGAACTGAATCTGATTGGTCAGTCCTTTTTATGTGGGAAGAATATGCCAATTAATGTAACAGCTACTATAGAAGCTATTGCTATAGAAGCTATAACTCATTTTCTTGATCGTCATGACGCTGCACTTAGACATCCTAAATCAGCTGGCATTAGTGATCACCATATAGAATTCACCTCCCTCTGAGCACACAACATTGGTTCAATGTTGATTCAAAGGAATGTTGTTGAATCAACGTTATTTCAATGTTGATTCAATGTTATGTGTCTGCTAAGCTGTGTTTAGGAATGTTTCAACACGTAGTGACACTACAAGACTGTGTCCGTGTCGATCCTTTTCTGGTACTTGTGGATCTGATCAGTTGTAGGGGAGATCATCCTTGACAACGCATAACAGGTCAAAGGTCAAAAGCAAATACTAGATTCCTCACCGCACACAGCGGTGAGGAATCAGCAAACCAATCATGGCCAGTACAGACAGACCTTCTCGACAGTAAAGAATGCTGTTTATAATACTTCCTTGTTAAACTGTCAGCAAACCAGTCATCAATGGCATAAACAGACTGTGTTCATACCTTCTTAACAGTAAAGAATGCAGTTAATGATACTTGTTAAACTGTGAGCAAACCAGTCATCAATGGCATAAACAGACTGTGTTCATACCTTCTTAACAGAAAAGAATGCAGTTAATGATACTTGTTAAACGGTCAGCAAACCAGTCATCAATGGCGTTAAAGACTGTGTTCATACCTTCTCAACAGTAAAGCATGCTGTTTATGATACATCTCTGTTAAACTGTCAGCGAACCAGTCATCTACTGCTTCAATATCTTCGGCTTCTCTGGCCTGGCTAATGATGGCATCTAAATCCTAAGACATAAAAAGAGGCATGTGATTTAAGTTTAAGCCATAATAATTCTCAGTATTGGGATAACCAAGGTAAACCCAGGCCAGAAAACCCTAAGAAGCAGTCTGATCAGGGTCTACAGTGTTTGCTATTCCATCTGCACCTTTTGGACACATTACTGCATTGTAAAGCTACACTGTTTCATTTTAAAAACAATTTTGGTAACTATTTTATGTGTCCTAATATTTAGATTTTTTATTGTACTATTAATCTCCAACATGATTTTCTAGCAGACTAACATGCCATACATTGTTCTTTCAGTAAACAATTTATTCGATTTATTGCTTGCAAAAGGTTTCATTGGTCAGTTGCCACTTTAGCTGTTCTTGTATTCAAACTTGTGAGAAGATATGCGAACAGCCCTCATCCCACAAATTCCTGCATTCATAAACACAAGCCACTTGATTCACCGCATGAAATTATGTTATTATGTAACAACTGTCTTGATTTTAAATGCTAAAATGAGCTTGAGGCATAACTTTTAGTTATTTTTCTTTTCCTTGTATGTCAGGAAAGATTCTAACTTCAGATGTGAACGAAATTAGAAAACAAAACAAATTGTGCTTCTTTAGTTACTTTCCAATGATCCACATATTTATTCTCAGTAACAAATGGATACACCTTTAAAACAAAGAGTCATATGTCTCACCTCACTTGAATCATATTCTGCAAAATCATCAGCATAGTCCACCTTCCAATGATCTACATATTTATTCTTAAGTAACAAATGGATATGAGTTAAAACAAAGAGTCATATGTCTCACCTCACTTGAATCATATTCTTCAAAATCATCAGCATAGTCCACCAGACCCTCTGCTACACCATTATCAGTATTATCTGTGGTGTCTTCAGGATCAGGGCACTGTTCTTCAATGTCGGACTCATGATCACTGGGAATTTCTTCTTGGATAACTAAAAACAACATGCAAAGTTTAGACTACAGGCCCTAGTCGCTCTAAAGTATGAATGTTTTAATCAATATTTTCAAAGTAAAAACTTTCATCAGCTGATTAAGCAAACAGATTTATGCTGAAAAATACAGAGTAGTACTAGTTTTTGTCTGATATCACTAATGTATATTAAACTGTGAAATAATTTTGTAACAGCAAACTAACAGACCAAATTTTCTCAAGTAATAGGGTATTAGACTACACTTGGCATATCACAAGCAAATATGGACATGATGCAAGTGTTGAATAGAGGCAAATTGTCTTAAGTGTTCCAAATTCTCCCACTTTAATCTTCAAGTCAGTTCCATGTGCATTTCAACTTTTGCTCAGTTGCACAGTAACAGTAATAAGAGCTATAAGAGAGTTGTCTTCACCGTGCCCATCACACAATAGAAACTTAACCAAAATTTTAGTACAAATGAGGATGCCGACACAGGCTCCCACACTGTGGTAACTGTTATAGCTAGTCCTGTACTTACATACAGGAGAGCTAAACAAGAGTTGTCAGAAGACAACGAAGCGTGCCTAATGGGTGCCTGACTCTCAAGGTTACAAAGTATCCTGTCTCAAAACATTGTTAAATTACTTAACCTGGGGTGAATATGGTAGCTAGTGCACAAATGAAGTTTGCATCAGAAGCTTTACTAAGTCTGTTGTTCCCTTTGGCATACAGGGCCGACTTGTATGCCACTATCTGGACACTTTGCGGACATTGAGGGTCGGGTCCTCGTGCACCAGACGGAGAGATACCAACTCAGTCTAACTTATAATGCCTCATGGTGACAAAGGGTGGTTCCTAGTATGGGTTTTCACACCACCTTTACCCAGTACTAAGTCGGTCTGATGACACCTCCTTACCCTTTGCAGACTTCTCATGTTTCCTTTGTCCCCACCCCATAACCTCACCCCTAGCCTGAACCAGTTGTCAAAGCCTGGTCTCTGTATAAACTATTTCATCTGTGATCATTATGTCCAGTTTCTAACTCTCCAGGGCAAGAAATGGTACCAGACTTATGATTTTACTCCCATTTTGCAAGTGTTTAATATGACCTGTTATACATTCTGACCCCTGGCCCCACCCAGGGGAATTCTACCACAAAGTCAAAGATGTTGGTCTGGGTAAGTATCATACTACATCTAAACTTTGTAGCATATAATGTATCGAAGTTAAGAGCTTGAAGAGAAATGCATATTCATTATATTGCATATTTATTAAATAGTGTTACAGGGTATATGGCAAAATCACTCAACCATGGATAAAGGTCAAGGACACATGAGCCTCCATGGGTGCTTTGCTGCTGCTGCAATCCAATGCTCATACTGATCTATGAAATTAGTATGAGGTCATTCACAATGTCAGGCTGATCCACTATGCCAGGTATAATGTTAATTCATCAAATAGTGTTAGAGATATAAGGCAAAATCACTGAACCATGAACAAAGGTCAAGGGCACAGGAGTCAGCATGGAAGCTTTGCAGCTGCTGCAATTATAGGAATATGCTATTCGACCAAGTATCAAGTCTCTTGTGTCAAACGTATCATCAAAACTGAAAATTTTACCTTAAAAACAGTGCCAAACAGCAAAGTCAGTCAACCATAACATATAGGTCAAGGACATATAATTGTGTGATGCAGCTGCTGCAGTCATATGGATGTATGTATGTACAAAGTATGATGATTGTAGCTGCTGTAGTTTGTAAGATATGTAGTTGAACATTGAGTTAAACGCAATTGTTAACATTGGTTAACCTGATCTCGGACGCCGACGAGGACGCTGACGCTAACGCATACTCGGACTACGACGCCGGGGGTATAGCATAAGCTCTCCTTTGCTTCGCAACTCAGTCTAACTTATAATGCCTCATGGTGACAAAGGGTGTTTCCTAGGACGGGTTTTCACACCACCTTTCCCCAGTACTAAGTCGGTCTGATGACACCTCCTTACCCTTTTCAAACTGATCATGTTTCCTTTGTCCCCACCCCATAACCTCACCCCTAGCCTGAACCAGTTGTCAAAGCCTGGTCTCCGTATAAACTATTTCATCTGTGATCATTATGTCCAGTTTCTAACTCTCCAGGGCAAGAAATGGTACCAGACTTATGATTTTACTCCCATTTTGCAAGTGTTTAATATGACCTGTTATATATTCTGACCCCTGGTCCCACCCAGGGGGATTCTACCACAAAGTCAAAGATGTTGGTCTGGGTAAGTATCATACTACATCTAAACTTTGTAGCATATAATGTATCGAAGTTATGAGCTTGAAGAGAAATGCATATTCATTATATTGCATATTTATTAAATAGTGTTAAAGGGTATATGGCAAAATCACTCAACCATGGATAAAGGTCAAGGACACATGAGCCTCCTTGGGTGCTTTGCTGCTGCTGCAATCCAATGCTCATACTGATCTATGAAATTAGTATGAGGTCATTCACAATGTCAGGCTGATCCACTATGCCAGGTATAATGTTAATTCATCAAATAGTGTTAGAGATATAAGGCAAAATCACTGAACCATGAACAAAGGTCAAGGGCACAGGAGTCAGCATGGAAGCTTTGCAGCTGCTGCAATTATAGGAATATGCTATTCGACCAAGTATCAAGTCTCTTGTGTCAAACGTATCATCAAAACTGAAAATTTTACCTTAAAAACAGTGCCAAACAGCAAAGTCAGTCAACCGTAACATATAGGTCAAGGACATATAATTGTGTGATGCAGCTGCTGCAGTCATATGGATGTATGTATGTACCAAGTATGATGATTGTAGCTGCTGTAGTTTGTAAGATATGTAGTTGAACATTGAGTTAAACGCAATTGTTAACATTGGTTAATCTGATCACGGACGCCGACGAGGACGCTGACGCTAACGCTAACGCATACTCGGACTACGACGCCGGGGGTATAGCATAAGCTCTCCTTTGCTTCGCAAAGGCGCGCTAAAAATGTTTGGGTCGCACAATCCCCTTGCAAGCAGTTCAGTTCACACTACTTACCATCATCATCAGATGGGGAAGACTCGTCAAAATCATCAGAATAGTCTGAGGAGGCATCTGTCATTGGCTTAGGAACATCCAGCATATCTTTAACCAGTTCATTTGAGATACCTGCAGAACATATAGAAATAGTCTACAGTTAACAGCATGAAATCAGACAAAGAAAATACAATCATTTTAAAATGGTTTCTAACCTTATGATTCTCTATACAAGCATACAGTGTCGCCACTCGGAGACAGACACATGAATTTAAAATGCTGGAGTCTGTTGAGAGTGAATGAAAAGTGAGAAAGGTGAAGGAAACTAGACAAATTTCTCCCATCTCACTATAGGAAGTGTGACAAAAATCAACTTGTTCAAAATTTCAAGATAGTTGCAGCAACTGGTTAAGATGTCTGAGTACCAGAGTAATTATTGTACTAATTTTTGATAGTTCTCTAGTACAAAATTTGAAAATCTTTTTCAAAGAACCGCTTTTGTCTTACAAACACACAAAATTATTACCACTATCTGAAGTCTGTGCTGCAATGACATTTATTTCCTCACTGTCTGCTTGTTTTGATTCCATCGGCACTTCTTTCTTTGTTACTTTGAGATCAGTATTTGTTTGTTTAATCATTGGCGTAGAAATACGTAGTTTGTTTCTTCCTATCACTGGACTTGAGCTGGCTGGGGATTTTAAGCTAAAGATGAGATGGGAAGAGTGAGAACAAATATGTACCATAAATTCTTTAAAAAAACTATAACACCAAAAACAATTACAGTAGCCGTCCTAAAAGAGTCTGGTTTTACAATGTGATAAAGCGTCCAAAATGCAATGGAATGGCAAACAGTGTAGGCAGTGGTGAGACTACACTGTTTGCTCAGATTTTTCTGTCCAAATACTCATAATTTTTATAGTACTCTCAAAAATATACAAAATCTGCTGATTGACTTTCTTTTCTTTTCGTTTTCATTCTAAATTTGTTTTATACAGTTTTTCACAATTTCTTTCATGAAAGAAAAATTTATACACCAAATTTTTATTTCAACTACTATGCATTTTTTAACCCTTAAAGTGCCAAAAATGCAGATAATGAAAATGCAAAATTTCAAAAAATGTTTTTTTCCAGGCCATATCATATTGAGAATTCAAATACATGTACCAGAGGGCAACCAGCATAGACTCTGATAAGTGGTTCATTGTATGTCGCCTAATCTGGATGTATGCTGTCTGGAAATTCAACTTTTCTTTTTGGACCTCTAAAGGTTTAAAGTTTTCTGCTTCTAAACTTATGTACGTTCACTTCAGTTCATTCAGTTCATTTTAGAATAAAAGACATTTTCTGCTTTATTTCATTTTAAACTAGTTCTACTATTACTTTAAGCTTTTGTTGACATTTTCATGCATTGTCTACTGGTAAATACTATCCAATATTACTGCACAAAACATTTTCAAGATTTGCACAGAACACCGTGTCTTGCTATCCAGCATGGTCACAAAGAGGTGCCTATACTACTACCCAGCTAAGACGGAAAAGTTTACCATAGTTACTGTCAATGCCACCAGAAAAGAAAGATCTTTCAGTTGTAATAACTTCTGTCTTGCCTGCTACTGGCAGTAGCAGGCGAGACAGAAGTTATTACAACTGAAAGTCGCACCACACATTATCAATTTATAATCACATAATGTCACAATATAATTTTTTGAGGCACAGCCTCATATAATTTTGATAATGTTCCACATTTCACAAGATTCCATTGGTCAAATAACGCATATATCTAAATTTAGCAAATAATATCAAAGGTCAATGAATATTTAATCTTCATTTTTTCTTGTTGTACTGCACTGTGAATACTAGCACTTTATCTTATATTAATTCAAAATGTTTCTCTTGTTTGTAATTTTACGATTGAAATGTCATTGAAAACAGACGCAGATATTCAAAACTTTCTTTTTTTCGTCGTAGATCTACTTTCGATTTCTACTTTCTGTTTGATACACACAAACAGTGCTACATGTTGGTAGCTATTTTGAAATCAGGTCAGTTTCAAGATTGACTGCGGTCCATTTTGGAATTCCAAATTGGACAGTTCAATTTTGAGATAGGTTGTTGTCAAAATTATGGTTGAGGGTGCCTACCAACATAGCTTACTTATTCATGGAAGTTATTGTCAAATCTTCAACTAGAGACATATAACAGAACACACTTCCATTTAATCTGCGCTGATTATCTTTTTTTAAAGATTGATCTTGTTTTATATAAAATCTTACTGTTTTCCCTGAGCCTTGTTTCTGTGGGCAGTGATGTGGGGTGAGGATTCAGAATCATCTTTATTGCCTCGCTGTTGTAACAAATTCTCCTTCTCTTCTATAAACATGGTGAGGTGTTTCTTAACCAGGGCCATGTTTAAAATTGCACTAGCACTGTCAGAATAAAGAAAATCGGTAATAAAGTGTATGAGTAAACTTTAAGGGGAAGGAACTCTACCTTTTTCTGTTATTATTTTTGGGTCCCTTCTTAATGGGGATAAACTCAACAAGACCTGTCACCGGGACAGGATAGCTCGCCTGACAGCGCCTTGCCCATCACAAAACTTTAACGTCAAACTTTAACATTTAGCTAACGCCAATGCTGCCAATGCCGGGGGTAGTACAATAGCTCTTCCTGAACTTCGTTCAGACGAGCTAAAAAAAAAAAGATTTTGCTCCACAAGGAGCCAATTTTTTTCCCTTACTAGTAGTCCCCTTTGAAAAAGTTCTATTGTCAAGGTAAGCAAACAAGAAGTCAAAAGTTATTTCCCTCTGCAAAAGTGGCAGGAAAACATGGAGGTGTACCCATACACCTTAAGATGTATGGGTACACTGCCATGGGAGATCACTCTGGCCCAGAGGTTATAAAACTTGAGTACATTCTCAAACTCAAAATAAACCACACCGATTGGCTGCTTCCAGGCACATGCTCAGAAGCAGCCAATCAGTGTGCTTTATTTTGAGTTAGAGATTATTCTCAAGTTTTTTAACCTCGAACCCTGATCTGAAATATTTGTCTTCAATATCACAGGGAGCTAATCTTAAGGGAGACTCCTCGAGAGGGAGAGAGAGCAATACCTTCCAAGAGTAGCCCCTGCCAGAAAAGGGATTCACCTACCAGGGGAATCATTTCTGTTTGTTCTCCAAATAATCATGTTATACAATGTAATATGTTTACCTAGAATTTGAAGGTGTTATCCCAGAAATACTATCAACACCCCACCCATTCTACAAAGTAGAAGAAACGGCAACTCTTATTGTTAAGGATTTGTCCACTCCGTATCTGTCTGTAGGGTGAGCTGATAAGCCTACAGTCATCAGAAAGTGTATTGCTATAGGAAGTTTTACCATACATGACAGTGTTACAACTAACTGCATGTGAAACACACTTCCATATTCACTTTAATAATTTATCATAATCATAAAAGGAATGTAATGGCCCTAAGAATTTACCCTTTAATGCCTTTTGGACTCTTCTTACTCTAAATTTAAAGCAGTCCATTTCTAATACAAGGTGTGTCTGATTTGATTTGAATTTTTTTTTTAAAACTCCTTAATGCAAACAGTGCATGCCCTGACTAGACATTGCTTTCTGCTCATCAGATCCATTTTTTACCTTTCTCCAAGACAAAACCTTTTATGGTATGCTACACATTATCAGATCTTCAACCTAAGAATCCTGCCAAGGTGGTTTGGCCACGTCTCAAGGTCTTCTGGTTTAGTAAAGACGATTCTACAGGGCACAGTGAAAGGAAAAAGAAGACGAGGTAGACAGAAGATAAGGTGGGAAGACAATATTAAAGAGTGGACAGGGATGGATTTTGCTGAAAACAGCGCAAGGAGGAAAGGGATTGTTTCAAAGTCATCTGTGGTGCCCCAAGGACCCAGTAAGGTTATGGGATAGAATAGAATAGAAACACATTATCACATTAAAGTACCTACAAAATTCCATATATTGTAATAGAACAGACAAACAACAGTGGGTAGATCGAGCTAATGCTACAAGATACATCTATTCAGACTCTGTCCTGTTAATTCTGCCTGACCTAGTGCATTGTTACAGTGTCAAACCAGAAAACATGACAAAAGTTTATACCCAGGAGGTCCACTATTAAGGAAAATAGGTACATTTTCAGGGATGCAACTCTACCGTTCTCTTTATCTTTCCTCAACTGGATCAAGTCCTGGAGGAAAGAATTTGCTCCTATGAGCAATAGGAGCAAATTCTTTCCTCCAGGAGTTGATCCCTTGAAAGATCCTTTCTTTAAGAGTAGGTGCCATTTTGGAAGAACAATAACATCCACGGAAACAAACAGGAAATCAACTGAGTAACTGCCTTCTGTAAAATGGTGGAAATACTTGACAGTATACTTATACACTTTACGGCTACCACTAAAACTTTTGTTAAAGGTATACTCCCTCGTATTTCATTACGAAATAATCACAAAATTATGAAACAAGTTAGTTGTATGCAACATAATTAAGACTTGTTCAAAAAATCTTCAGCGAAAACATCTTTGTTACGGAGGCAGAGACGATATATCAATGCGTACCCTTCTTTAAATATTCACAAATATTTTGTCATCATAAATTGATTGACTCCCACAGGCGTTTCTGCAAGCATGTTTTGAATTTTATGATTGGTGTTGTAAATAACTTTACAATAGCATTAACCACTAATCTGTGCACGTGAATTCTTTTCAGCCGATAATTCTGAAGTGAGCATCACAAATCATAAATTTGGCAGATAAATGTACCTTAAATAGCAATCATTATCATGCCTAGGATATAATGTTTTGTGAGAAATTTAAAAGTTAATAGAAATATTGAGGGTGTAAATCTTTAAATACCTTGGTCTATCATCAGGAGTCTTGACTAGAATAGTTTGGATCAAATCATGTAATTCTGAACTGTAATGACTAGGAATAGGCTGAAAAATAGTTGGAATTGTTTGCATAAAACAACAAGGGCTTCGCAAGCGGCGCATAATACGCCCGTTTTAATGTCATAAAGGAGTATGGAATGAACAAGATTGTTTACAAAAGGATGGATAGGTAGACAAACAGGGGCAACCACTTTATAACTAATGACGGCAACATTATTAAAATATTTAACACATCAAATACTATGAGTATACCAAAAATCAGCTTCAAAGTTATTGTGGCTCAAAAGTTGAGTAATGCCATAGTTGAACAAGGGAGATAATTCATAAACTAAATATACTAGATTCTTGGCTCTACTACATTCCCCTGACAAAATCACCTGTATGGTTAAGGAATCACAGAGGAAACAGGAAATTTATGCAAGGGCAAATAATTCAGTAAGCCAGAGTTGTGGTTCTTGCTCGGGATACATTGCCCCATTATTATACATATTCCTACAAAGTTCCATTCTAATATTTCAAAAGGTTAAGGAGATATGGAGTGACTGAGAAATGCCTAAAATTACTTATCAAAGGGAAGTAACTCCAAAATGAAGAAAGGGGGAGCAACCATTCTTGTATGCCACGCATCGTCTTGTGATCATGCACATTGCTATAAAGTTTCATCATGATATTCCAAACGGTTACAAAGTTAAGGTATGCACAAGATATGTATACCCAAAAATAACCATATTCAACTAATGAAAGGGATGTAACTCTACAATGAAGAAAGGGAGAGCAGCCATTTTTGTATGCGACACATCGTTGAGACTTCATACACATTGCTATGAAGTTTCATGAAGATATCCCAAACGGTTATCTAGTTATGGCGCGCACAAGACTGGCAGGGTAAAAATTAATCAAAGGGGCATAACTTGGAAACTAAGGAAGGGGGAGCAACCACTTCTGTACGCGACACGTTCCCCCAACCTAATACATATTCCTACCAAATATCATGAATATATCCCAAACTGTTAATGAGTTATGGAGCGCACAAGAATGTTTACGGACGGACGGACGGACGGACGGACAGCGCCATGACATAATACGTCCGTTTTTTCAAAACGGGCGTATAAAAAGCAATCCCCAGGGAAACAGTATTCTAATGCACTTTCAAATATAACGCGACGTCTGATGGATAACGTCAAAAATTTGCGACAGTATATTCTGTGATTTACTGTCGCAAACCCGACGTCATTGAGTAACGTCGCTTCTCATTGGCTGACGTTTGGTTTTATGTTGCTGATGACGATTGAAATGAGTTCAAACTAGTGCAAACTATTACACTTTGAAAGGTGAAAAATGTGGAAAAGTGCATTAGAATGGGGATAACTGTATTGAAAATTGTCATTTGGGGAGGTAAATCATCGGTTTTATGGTCGCAAATTGCGTTTTACGGCTCCGCTGGAACGTCGCCATAAAACGAAATTTCCGACCATAAAACCAATGATTTACCTCCCCAAATGACAATTTTCAAGACAGTTATCCCCTAACTCATAATTACCACATCAACATTTAACATGAAAGCACCCTAATTCATAGGGGGAAAATTTCAGTAGCACATTTGTTCCGTTTATGGTTTATGAAGCTGAACAGTTTTTAGATCAATTCATAAATTAATACGGAAATTTCTATATTTGACTGGTGTTGCCAGAAAAGGGTCCTTCTGCACAGTGTATTGTGAGTCTCCCCTTTTCACATATATGATCTTGGGCCGTATTTATAAAACGACTTACGTGGTTGCTATGATGTTGCTAAGGCTAAATTTCTATGAAGGAGATTCCCTACAACTATGAAATTTGCTCTGGAGGAACAGTCTGAAAGGACTGTTCCTCCAGAACAAATTTCATTGTTGTAGAGAATCTCCTTCATAGAAATTTAGCCTTAGCAACTGCATAGCAACCACTTAAGTTGCTTTATAAATACGGCCCCTGACCTCTGAGGAATCTATAAAGTGAAAAATAAAGACTGCAAAGACATCTACACAGGATTATTTGAGTATTTACAGTATGCACATATCTTAAGGTCCCTTTTCACCCTGATTATCTGGAAAATGTATCTGTTTTGGGATCTCAGCAAAGGAAGCTCAAAAGTTTTATTATACACTGATTTGAGCAGACATTATTTCTCATGACAAAATATTGCATGACACAGACTACTTCTTGATCCAAAGTATGGTCATGGCAACAGTTTTGACCTTGTACCAATTCAGGGAACAAAACAGCTGTTTAAGCCTACCTTACCATATCTTGCACATTGTCATTCTATATTCTAATGCACTTACGTATGTAACCCGACATCTGATTGGATAACGTCAAAAATTTGTGACAGTATATTCTGCGATATACTGTCGCAAACCCGACGTCATTACGTAACGTCGCTTCTCATTGGCTGACGTCTGGTTTTACGTCGCTGAAAGCATTGGCTATGGGTACAAAGTAACACATTATTAAAGGTGAAATTATGACAAGTGCATTAGAATGGGGATAACTGTACTAAAAATTGTCATTTGGGGAGGTAAATCGTCGGTTTTATGGTCGCAAATTGCGTTTTACGGCTCCGCTGACGCGTAGCCATAAAACAAAATATCCAACCATAAAACCGACAATTTACCTCCCCAAATGACAATTTTGAGTACAGTTATCCCCTAAATATACTGTTAGTAATATTATTACCTCAAATTCTCCTTTAATAATCTTGAAAAATAAGCTGATCAGATTCTGAGCATCAAATGGTGGTTTCAAGGCACACATCTCGTACACCAAACAGCCTACAGCCTACAATGGTAATCATATAAAGTATACGCATGTACCAATAGCACATATAAACAATCTGATTAAGATGAGCAGTTGAACTATCCTTTCACATTAAAATTGAAACTTTGGATGTCTGTCCTAGACTATTTTGGGAATACACATCTTGGCAATATACGATGTTTAGGGTCATTAAACTTTATATGTATTTTTTCACTTCCCCGAATATTTGATTTAGAAGGGTAAAGAATATCTTATTTAAGGAACGAATTTTATGTTCTAAGATTTATCCAAGTCTAAACTACATTGGGTTGCGTGCAATACGAATGAACCCCAAAAGGGTTCAATTAAACATTGCTAGTGACCCAATGTAGCTTACACTACGATAAACATCACAAAAAAAAATGTTGTTGTTGTCTTACTGCTTGACATCCACGGTAAACAGCTATGGTCATGTCAGGACGGTCAGTTACCCTACCCACACTATTCCAGGGCAGGCTTAGACCTCCCGTTTACCAGTACTAAGTGCACATACTTCCACCAGTAACTGACAAATGAAGTTCACTGCTTATATTTACATTCATTTCAATCAAAACCTTGATGAAAAATCTTATATAAGCGCTCAAACTGAAGAAGTAAAACATTAACACACATTTTTTTTTGCTGCTAACAACGGATCGGTGTCAATGATGTTGCCGCATGCAATCAGATTGTAGAGAACCATGATTTATTCTGACGTCATTTAAAGTCATGTGATGTCCCGTGGCTCAGTGTAAATATTGAAATGTAAACTACATTATGTTATAACGGATTACTATAAAGCTTTTCAGTAAGGACACTAAGAATGCAAATTTAGAATTATGAACTAAAATACCCAGCTGTAAAGAGACTAAACATTCCTGCATGTCTGATTTTGAAGAGAAAATGACATTCTACATGTAAAACACTTTTGGATTAAAATAAGTGAAAAATCCAGACTAACATCTGTTTTGGAAGAACATGTGAAATCAGGGGAAGTACATCATATACCTAGATACTAGTTTGGAAGACCATTGGATAGCTTGAAAGAGCACAGTATGGACATAAAAACCTTAACATACCCAGATATCTGTCTGGAAGAAAATAAGATACCTTCACAGAGCGCTGACCAAGGCAAGTACATCACAAACTTAACTTACCCAGATATCTGATTTGGAAGAATATGGGGTATCTTGACAGAGATCTGAATTAAGAACATCAAAGACTTAACATACCCTGATATCTGTCTGGAAGAAAATAAGATACCCTGACAGAGTTCTGAACTAAGGCAGGTACATCACAGACTTAACTTACCCAGATATCTGATTTGAAAGAATATGGTATATCTTGACAGAGATCTGAACTAAGTACATCAGCGACTTAACTTTAGCAGATATATGATTTGGAAGAACATAGGATATCTTGACAGAGTTTCGAACATCACAGACTCAACTTACCCAGATATCTGATTTGGAAGAATAAGGGATATCTTGACAAAGTTCTGGACTAAGATAACTTGGTGTCCCAACAACTGTCTTAGCTACATCTATTGTACTTTCTAGAACTTTGGAGATACCAAAATCACCTGTAATATTTAGAACTACACATAATACAAAGGTCTCGAGATACATATATAGTAGTACTTTTTCTACAAATTCAAACACCCTAATTGATAACAAAAAAGCTTAAGCAAACAGTATTGACCCCCATCAGAAGGCTCCTGATGGAGGATCTCCACTGTTTGCCATTTCACAGAACATTATGTTGAACAATGGGGGTGGTAGTCTATAAAACTTTGGACCAGTATCTAGTCACAGTGAAAACATCAATTGAATCCATCCATGGGTTGAGCAGATACTGGTCTTTAAAAGACTTTAAAACAACACACCCAATTCAGATTGGACGTGAATGTAGACACTGACACTAACGCCAGGATGACAACAATGGCTCTTCCTATACTTGCTATGGGTGAGCTGAAAACAGAATCACCTTAAGTCTGAAAGTCTGCAGGACCCAGTTGTTCAAAGCATCGTTAGCTTAACAAGCTCGTTAAGAGGTCAACTGGTTAAGTGGTTTGCAACTTTATAGCCAGATACACTGATATTTTTTATTGAAAATATGAGAGAAGCTTTTGCAAAAGCTTCTCACATTTTTTCAACAAAAAAATATTGGCGTATTTGAGATATTAACATTTGAAATTTTAATGTCTTGTTGACTAATGTCGTCATTAGTTTTGAATAACTGGGCCCTGATTACTATTTGTAGGAGCTACAGGGTTAATCAGAAACCTGTTAGAATTGTTTCAGTTTGGTGATTCTAACAATGTCTCTGAGCTTAAAGTTTATGACAAGAATTGAAAAAGCTGAATCCTCTACTCCAGCAATCCCTTTTCCCAAAATATTTGCCTTAGGGGAGAGTCAGGTAACTTCGGACAGGCGGGTAAATTCGGACATACCATTGCAAACAGTGAAAATCCAGATGAGACGTCTCATAATGAGCCGTCTCATCAGGATTTTTACTATTTGGTCAGTTATTATTTTTTTAATTCCAAACAATTGACATATAAAGGAAACAATGTCACTGTCCGAATTTACCCGCTGTCCGAAGTTACCCGACTCTCCCCTAAAGCAGAAAAAAATGCTTATCTTTTGTATGCCAGAAAGTTTCCAAACTTTTCTAGGGAAGAAAATATTGTAAAGCTCTAATTTACCTATTTTGACAACATTTTTCTTTGTAAGAAACACATTCTCTGCCTTGAGATCCCGGTGTAATACTTTCTTACTGTGGATATACTGTACTGCCATAATGATCTGAATAAACCACTGAAACGAGAAAGTAAAACATATGTATCAGGGTCCAGGGGCCGTATTCATAAAACGACTTAAGTCGTTGCTATGCTGTTGCTAAGGAGGAATTTCTATGAAGGAGATTCCCTACAACTATGAAATTTGCTCTGGAGGAACAGTCTGAAAAAGACTGTTCCTCCAGAGCAAATTTCATAGCTGTAGGGAATCTCCTTCATAGAAATTTAGCCTTAGCAACTGCATAGCAACGACTTAAGTGGCTTTATGAATACGGCCCCAGTTGCTCAAAAGTAACCACTTCATCAGTTAATATGACAGTTTCATAAGTATTGTATGTAAGAACATTGCCATTTTTGCCAGAAATGATTACCTTCCAACTAATTTTTTAATTATACGGTAGTTCTGTCCTGTTAATTTTATCTTATGCAAGCATTTTACACGACTGACAGTAAGGGCGTAGCTACCATTACGCAAATACGCAGGTGCGTATTGAAATTTTGTCAAATTGACAAAATTTCAACACACACCTGCGTATTTTCATGCTGAAATGTTGTTAATTGGGTATAATTTAAATACTAACTGCCAACAGACCTCTATTATTGCCCTCAAAGAGTATAGAACATGATTGTGTGTACTGTGTAAGTGGCCCTAGCTACGCCCCTGGACAGCTACATCTACAGTGACATTTCATGCACAGCACTGATTCTGCATGCAGAGTACATGACAGGTAAAAAGTGGAGTTTGTTGAAATCAACATGACTGGGCTGTACTAAGCAATGACTGACAGACAGATAGCTTTCATAACCATCAGTTCAAACAAGCCACATTTCATCTCTGAAATAAAATGACTGCCAAACATAACTGCAGGCAGCTTAATCCAGCACCCAAATTATAATGGACAGAATGATTTTATAATTCCATAGTATAATTCTTACCTCCATAATTTGAGCTTCTTCAAAATGTTTCTTTTTCTGAAAATAATGTACAACATAACGTAGAATGCCAGTCTGAAAAATGATTCCTCAAAAATGAATAAGTAGGGAAAATAACCATACATGAAAGAAAGAAAACAGTATATTTGGCTTTTCTATTCTAAATTATTTTCAAGTATGGAAATAATTAATATAACAATGAAGTCCAACCATTTATTTCCAGTGCGTCAAGAAATATCAGTTTTTTCCTTATGTCAACTGTTAGAGCTGTTAAAATGCAATTGTCTCTCGAAGTTCCACTAAACTGACATAGGCCATCTTTGTCTGGTGATTTACAGACTGTCAGAGTACTGATCAGAAACTGTGAGGGAACATGATTGCACAAACTTGATATCTACAGAGCTCTAGATAAGTGGGAGTATCTGGAGATAATTAGGAATAATTTTTGTTAATTCTGTATAAAAACATATGTTGTGACACCTCATCTGTACCGTCTCGATGAGATGGTTCAGATGAGGGGTCACAAAATATGGTTTCGATGTGAAATAAAACAAATTATCCTTCAATTATCATCAAATACCCCTCTTATCTACTGCTCTGTACATTGGTAAACAAATACCAAAAACTTTTAAGTTGCCATAACTTTAAATTAAATTCTGAGCATCCACAATAATTATGCACATCTTCAGTATGTTTGTAACATAAATGCAAAGTTTCAAAAAAATCCATCAATAATTACTGAAGACAAGAATTCCATGGAATGCTATGTCGCACCTGCCTTATGCTTTCTCAGTAGTACATACCATGGTTTGAGGAAAGTGTACACTAGGTCTGATGAATTTAAATAGAAATTTGAGCAAATTGGACTTACAAACTAGAAAAGATGCAGTTCTATACATAAAGCTCTACAGTCAACAAAGTTAAAAATATAGGTTAAAGGTATAAAGCAGTCAAACAATCGAGGACACCAGCTTAAGAAAACATTTTATGCCATGTCTGATGATTGTAGGTGGTATAGTTAGTGAGAAATGGACTTGAATGCTCTTGTCCATATAATCATGGATGCCAGGTTGACATAAAATTTATAAGGTCAATAGAGCATGATATAAAGGTCAAGGGTACAAATAATAGCAGCATCCCAGGACAATCTTCAAGCCAGGTTTGATGATTACACCCATTGTATTTAAAGAGAGATGGACTCAAACCCTAAGGTCGACACAATTTGGATGTGAAATTTTACAAAATCAGTAGCACGTGAAATATATATCAAGGGCTGAAACAAGTGCATAAATCCTCGAGGTTATTCTAAGATGAAACTTTATACCAGGTTTGATGATTCTAGCTGTCATAGATTGTCAGAGAGAAATGAACTTCAATGATAGGGTCAATTTAATTTTGTAAGTAAAATTTTACCAAGTCAGCAGAGCATGAAATATGGGTCAAAATAAGTGCAACAATCCTCTAGATCAACCTAAACAGAAACTTTATACCATGTTTGATGACCATAGGTATCATAGATTGAGAGAAATGGACCATTATACATGCTAGGGTTGACGTAATTTTTGGCGTAAAATTTTACTAAGTCAGCAGAGCATGAAATATAGGTCAAAGGTCAAAATAAAGGCAACACTCCTCTAGACCATCCTAAGTAAAAACTTTACACCAGGTTTGACCATTGCAGGTATCATAGATGGTGAGAAATGGACTTAAACACTAGGGTTGACATAATTTTTGGCATAGAATTTAATGAAGTCATTAGAGCATGAAAAATAGGTCAAAGGTCAAAATAAGTGCAAGGTTCCTTGAGATCATTCTAAGAAGAAACTTTATACCAGGTTTGATGAACATAGGTATCATAGATTGAGAATAATGGACCCGAACGCTAGGGTCGACGTAATTGTGGATGGACGGACGGCACAGAATTTTACGAAGTCATTAGAGCATGAAAAATAGGTCAAAGGTCAAAATAAGTTCAAGGTTTCCCGAGACCATTCTAAGTAGAAACTTTATACCAGGTTTGATGAATGTAGGTATCATAGATTGAGAATAATGGACCCGAACGCTAGGGTCGACGTAATTGTGGATGGACGGATGGACGGACGGACGGACTGACGGACGGACAGATGGACTGACGGACGGACGGAAAAGTGAACTCCTACATCGCACCTTGCTAAAGCAGGTGCGACAAAAATGATTACACAAACTTGCTTCCTAAAGATGCAAAAATTGGATGGATGGACAGATTCAAATTATAATGCCTCCTGACTATCGTCATAGCAGCATAAAATATCATTTCTATCAAACATAATTGAGTCACGACAAGACAAAACCAACAAAGTGGCATGTGCGCCCAGCCAAGACTCAGATCAGCTATCTGCAGGGCTCTCACACCCCTTTTTGGGAATGGGGCCGGGGCCTTTAGAATTGGGAAAAATAGCGTTGTTTTGTCTAAAATTGGGAAATTTTTCATTGTTTAATGTGTGAAGCTTTCATTGTCAGACCGACACAACTTACATATGGTATTGTTATATTTTCAGAGGAATCTAGCCAATAAGCAGACATAGATCTAGCAGATAGTGAATCATAATAAACTTTATCAAATAGTTGGGATATTAGATAATAACAAAACTATTTGTGTGTGTTGAGTTTTTCTTTCTTTCCTTTGAACTGGCAATTTTCCTATCTTGCCACTCTCAAATTGGAGACAAGACTGGGACCTAGAAAAAAAAGTATAACAACAGTATAACACTCAAGGTTTGAAGCATCTGTGAACTAAGCATAATGTGAAGTTGAGAGAAAGTGGACTGTCACAATGCAGAACATAACAAAACTTTCAGTCCTGCAAGTACAAAACATCCACCATATGTCACTATCACTATACTAACTCTTGGATGTCCCGATAATCCTGTTTATGATTTTGGATATGGCCGAAAATGTCTGTGAAAATCGATTCAGGTACGAAACGCAAATTCAGCAGAATCATGCACCATAGGTGAAAACTGCGATCAAATTTTAGCAAGGGAAGGCTTTAAATTAAAGAATGTCAAAATATTGTTCACCACAACAATATTGGCCCTTGAAGCAAAGAAAATATTAACATATTGCAGCGAAAATCGCTAGGCTATTCGCCCTCTAATGAAAGGGAAGTAACTCTAACAGTACATGATAAAATCCGGTACCACTTTCTAGTAACAAAACATGACATTCGTGATTGAAAATGTTATCGCTTCCCGATTTTTAAAGTTATAAACTATGTTAACACTTTTAGTTTTAGGTGGTTTTTAATACATTTTGCATTTATGCAACTGCAGTATTCTTGGACCAAACAGGCTTAGTCAGATTGGGAATTTTTCATCTGGAATTGGGAAAAAAACCATACTTTTTGGCATTGGGAATGGGGCCGAATTTCGGCCCCAAATTTCTGTGATCCAGAGCCCTGATCTGCCCAGTCTGATCAGTCTTCGCTGCCACATGGAGGTAGCTTAGACCCTTACCTTCCATTTCAGCAAACAGCAAAGACTCTGATAGGACTGGGCAGACACCCAGGCTGATACGAGTCCTCCATGGGTAACCCCTTTAGGGGTATCTGGGCAAACAGTTTAGATCCAGATCAGGCCCCACAAATGAGATCCAAACTGTTTGCTGCCTAGACATCATTTCTACAAAAGTTAGTTATACCAATATTGTCAAAATATTCTTGATTTTTGATGAAGACGACAATTTCAGCAGACGACAAAAAATACCCAGAATGCAATGGGTTAAGGTGTGTGGATGCAGCCCTACGATTTTCTGCCATTTTCCCAAAGAGGAACAACTGTCTTGACTTCTTGTATGCATTCCTGGATGAGGTTGCTATCCTAAAATGGGGTCTACTCTTCAAGGAAAGAAATTCAACCCAAGGGAACAAATTCTTACCTAATGAGTTGGTTTAGACAATATCTTATTCAACTATGACATGTTATACATTCAGTACAATTAGAGTACAATTTTCATGAAAAGGATTTGGTTGAAAGCTCGTAGCTTGTATAGACCATTTCCTAATGAGTTGACCCCTATTGAGGAGGCAAAAATGTTAATGGTAGAGTTGCTATCCCTAGAAGAGCACCTTCATACCTTTATAGCTATGCCTAAATGAAAAGGAATTACCCTAGCAGCTTCCTTGATCTTGTCATCCATATTTCCCCCATCACAATAGTCTTGTATGATATATAGGAACTCCTCGTGTGGATCAAAGAATGACTCATGGTAAGACACTATGTGAGGATGCTTCAGCTGGGATAAGATCCTACAAAAAGAGATGCTATATACTGTAAATTCTAAATATATTCGGAAAGATAAGTCTGAGCAAACAGTGCAGACCCAGATCAGACTGCTCCTGAATTGTTAAAACAAAGTGTTACAGTTCCAGTTTAGGACAATTCCGACAATTAAGATAATTATTTAAGTCTTAAGCTGTCTTAATTCAAAGAATTTACGGTAAGGATCTCCCTTTATAACCAGTACTGGTAAAGGGGATAAATATGCTGCACTGGGTGAAAACCAATGAAGATAATGAAGATAACTAAATATTTTTAAATGGGAGGCATTCTTACTGCCTCTGATTGTAAAATACTTACCTCCATCTTTTATTTCTAAGTACATATAACCTACATTTTTCAAAGTCAGCAGACCATAACAAGTAGGTCAAGGTCATAAATGGCGCATGCATTCGGGCGGTTATGTAAGTGATGAACAGCCCAAAATGGAGGGTTAAACTGATCACAGATGTGGATACTGATGAGGATGCAATGGTAAAGAGTGAGCTCTCCTTTGTTTTCCCAAAGACACACTAAAGACAGATTTTGTTTTTAAAGCATTCATTTTTATTGCTCTGTAAGAATAAAGTCTGGAGAGACTTTTGAAACCTACTTTGCTTCTTTTTCCACTGCTTCTTTTGTTCTTGTTTTCTTTCTCTCATCCAGTTCTATCTTCTTAAGAGCAAACAACCTGCGGAACAGACAAGTACATGTAGTACAGTTAACAACCTGCCAGTAGCCTTGACATTCACTTATTAAGTGTAAGATCAGAATTCTGCCGATTGCTGTGTCTCACTTCTTGATCAGACACTGGTAAAACATACTTTACACCAGCTATCAAACTTTAAGTGAATCAGTATACTTTCAGAGGCACCAACTCTGCCTCCCCTTCTTGATGGGGGTTAACTCTTAAAGTAAATAATCTCTCTTGAAAGGGAGGTTTTCTTACATGGAAAACCAATATATGTACTTAACCCAAAAGAATTCTTTCTCATTGAAAATTGATATAAAACCATAGAGGTGTATCTGTACATCATAGAGTGAAAGGGAAGCAGCTCTGCCATGATCAATTTTACAACTCTTCTCATCCGCCCATTCTGATCAGAGTCCTACCTAAGCGCTTAAAGGGTAGCTAAGGGACAAAGCTACCTCCATGCGTACAGCGAAGGCTTTGATCAGACTGGGCGGATGCCCAGGCTGATCTGAGTCTGCAGACTCTGCACTGGGCGCACAGCCACATTGTTGGTTTTCTCGTGTCGCGGCTCATGTCACCAATGGTTGTATTCTGCTAAAATTATACTGTAAGCAGTTGTGGGCCAAAAATATGGGCACTGAAAAAGTGGTGCGTATCTAAAGTGGTTCAGTGTACAATGCAGAAAAACATGAAGGCGCATCCATACATCTTAGTATGACAACTATCTTTTACACAAGGCCCACAAATATATCAATAAAAACACCAGCACTCCAGATAAGAAGGGGTAAAAGGGATAATTTCCCATATTTTTCCAGAAAAACGTATGTCGTGACCCATCATTAGAACCGTCTCGCCGAGAAGGTTCTAATGAGGGGTCATAACATATGTTTTCATCAAGAAATAAGAAAAATTATCTTTGAATTATCCTAAATACCCCCTCTTATCTGGAGCGCTGAAACACAATAAAAATCTATATAAAAACTTTACTTCCTGCTCCCTGTATGTCTAACAAGGTACACTGCTCCACAACCTCCTCTCCCAAGTCTGTGGATTTGTTCATACTCTTCCATAAGTATGCTAATACTGGCCCTGAAATATAATTAAAAGATCTGCAGTGACCCCCAATATAAAAAAAACAAGAATTCCACGAAATGTGGGGTTTTACCTGCCTACACATTGTCACAAAACAGAGGCCAACAAAATAAAATATATGTCATGATCAAATAGTGATGGTTATGTTATACTTACAGGGGTGTCATTAAGAGGCAGTGGGATAGGGATTTTCCCCTTCTACTCACGCTTTGTCCCCTGCCTATATTTTGTAAATTTGTAAAGGTAAATAAAACAAGATTTCTGCAGAATGTCACACCTGCTATGTGCCTTCACATTCAGAACTCAATGAAAGCATCAGTTCGATACATATTTGGTTAAAATCCATTTAGTAGTTCATTAGATATTGTCCATTTCATACTTTTCCTATTTGTAGTAATGGCAAATGGATGATCGATTTGCAAAAAAAAATGAAATAGCTTCATGCGAGGATCATTCAGACACATAGTTGATCCAAATTCATTGAGAGGTTCTTGAGAATTGTCATTTTCATGTTTTTGCTATTTTTAGTAACAGCAGCCGATGTCTATCTTGGACTGCCCAGTCACATAAGTCACATTTGAAAGAACTCCATTTGCAGATCAGTCTGATTGAATTTGACTGATATCTGTTCAGCATTTCTTGAGATATTGGCATTTTAGCAAAACTGGACTGGTAAACAGAAAGTAGGTCACTGTGACCTAACTCTGAATTAGATTTTTTTTCGTTTTGATAATTCTGAATACCAAGGTCCCACTAATGCTTCACACAAAATTTCAGCCAAATATACCAAGTGGTTCTGGAGAAAAAGCTGATTTTATTGGTTTTGCTATTTTTAGTAATGGTGGCCATCTTGGATTCTTGACCCGCCTGAATTTTATCATTCTGAAGTCCTGCAGTCTGACCATGCTGCATGTGAAATTTAAAAAGCATGGATTCAGTGGTTTCACAGAATAAGGCTTTTGATTGGACTTAAATGCTAGGGTCGACGTAAATTGTGAGCGGACGGACAGACTGACCGACCAACGGACGGGCTGACGGATAGAAAACCGGACGCCTGTATTGCACCTTGCTAATGCAAGTGTGACAAAAAAAATGCCTACTTTGCCTTAATCCCCGAGTGCCAAAAAAGTTAATGAAACCCCTGTACTTACTACAGATATAAGCATGCACCCAGTTTCATGAATCTAACCTTTATAGTTCCAGATAGCAGAGCTAATACAGACCACTTAAATGCAAATCTGCAAGCCAGCGAAGTGCAAAATGAAGGTCATGACCTAATAGTGATTGTTGCCTTTAGCTTCTCTATAAATTTTCTATTCAACTGCACAACACGCGTTTGATATGCACCTTATAAAATTAGCTGCCGATTATGGCGTAACAATTTTCTGGCAAAACATGTTCGTGTCTTTTGTTTGCATAGAGTACACTGAATTTAGAAAATAAAGATTTAGCCGTTTCTGAGGGTGCCTCCAAGTACATTAAGATTGATCAAAGATGACTGTGTAAGATATTATAACTTGATGGTGGGCGATTTCAGGTTTGGTTAAACGATTTGTGAATTTTGTAAACCTTTAGCTTATATACACAAATCCTTACCGTTTATCTGTGTAATGTAGAAGCCCTATACATCTGGCACCACTTTTCACTCACTCTAAAAAATATTCTAGTGAGACTGGGAGGGTTGTAAAAAAATTGTGTATCATATGAAAATGTACCTATCCTCCTGTAGTGAACAGGTCTAGGATAGCCATAAATTTACAGACAGTCTTTAAATCTACAGACTGTCTTTATAGATATTTTAGTCTGTAAATTTACAGACTTGCATAAATCAGTTCCTGAAAATAAATTGTACGAAAAATCCACAAATTCTCGCTTACCTGTCTGTTTCTATCACATTATGGTTGACATTTTGCAGAAGATTGCATACATTGGCTTTCGTGCTTTCTTCTTTTATCATAAGAAAACTGAAATTTCATCTAAACCAGACACAGTTCTTTCCCTTTGACCACAAAAATCAGTTGAAGAGAACTAATATTAGCAGTTTTCGGGCATTTCGTACCAAAGGCATAATTTCGTCCAATGGTAAGTGATACTCAACATGCCGAAGGCACATTTCTATGTCGGAAGTCAAAATGGTGATGCCTTGCACCACTGACAGTCTTGATTTAGCTGTAGAATAATAATTTGCACTATGTAAATCATTTTTAAGAGACTCTATTTGAACAGAACAGCGTAGAATGCTATGTTTAAAGAAAGTACTTTGAAGCTGTGTTGTTAGCAGGAGCAACATGATCATCATCTGCATTCATGCTTTTCATGTTATTTCACTCAAATTACATTCAACATTACAGATATCAAAATGCGGTTTTAACGTTAAGCACCCTTTTCCACGATGCATGTGCCCAAATCTGTAAATTTAAAGACTAAAATGTCTGTAAATTTAAAGACAGTCTTTAAATTTACAGACTGTCTGTAAATTTACGGCTATCCTAGACCTGGTGAATGGGTATTTATACCACTACTAGCTCCTCACTGTGTAAGCATGCTTTTATAGCCACGTGGTTAGAGTGGTGGACTATTGTTGCAAGATAAGCAACGTTTAGCTCGGCTAGTATCTGGATGGGTGATGCGGTGATTGGGTATCCAGGTTTACTACACTCCTCTCCCCACAAACCCAGCTGATGATAAATGACTCGTCCCTTAACTCAGCAAAACCTCAATTTTGCTGATGAATTGGATGGCCTGTCGAAAACTAGATACAAAGGGTTACGGGACCAAGGACTTGATTTAACTTGTTGCGGAATTAATAATACAATTAAGACTGAATTGGTTAGTGTAACTACGATTTTGGCTTTCAATTGAGGCAGGTGACCTTTAAAATCATTACCGCGCAACTGTTTATTTTGGAAATTCTTTGACGAATCATACGTAGTTCACCAAAACATGTCTGGACTCTCAGCTCTGGTACTCGGATTCGAAATACAACCCTTAAAAGCAGGAGACCTGGATTATTTTCTTTCTTTTGATTGGATTACCTTCAGTTTTCCCATCCAATCAAACATTAGATAAATTTTGACACTTGGCGCTGAAATCACGGTCATACTAATAGCCGCAAGGAACTTAGTGGCAGAGGTCATGCTAATTGCCGCGAACCACTTAGGGGCAGTGGTGGTTAGCTCCTCTCTTCGAATTGGAGAGATGATGGACAGACAGACTCTGTGCCAGGATTCATTCCACTGAATCGTTATAGGAATTGGACAAAAAAGTGGTGGCTAGGGTAGAGCTCCACTGTATCTTGGGCACAGCAGATGAAAGGTGGATCGGTACTCGGACAAAACGGACCATGGACAAAACGGACCAGACAAAACGGACCACGGTCAGGACAAAACAGAACACGTTTCAGGACAAAATGGACCACATTACAGGACACAACAGCCCACGTTTCAGAACCAGATGGACCACGCTAGAAGACAAACCATACCATTAATTGATGCAAATGAAACATGCTTTGCCAAGATTAAGGGAAGATCTTTAATATAATTTTGATTCAAATGTATTCATATAAAAGATGGTCAGGTATGTCTAAAAACATGGTCCGTTATGTCCTGAAACGTGGTCCGTTTTGTCCTTAAACGTGGTCCGTTTTGTCCTGAACGTGGTCCGTTTTGTCCTAAGCGTGGTCCGTTTAGTCTGTGGTCCGTTTTGTTCGTGGTCCGTTATGTCCTTAATTCGGTGGATCCACCCCTCTTTGCTCGCTGTCTTACAATTCCCTGATTCAAACAAGAGCTCCACAAGCGGGACAATATACGCCCGTTTCTGAATGTTTGCACCGTTTCATCCTTGTCCACACTGCTATCAAGTTTATCAAGACATTCAAAACCTTAAGGTTCTCAAAAGGAATCAAAGGGATGTAACTAAAAAAAAGAAGGAAGGGGAAGCAATTATTCCTTTATTAGACATACTGTCTCAACCTTATACATATTGCTATAAAGTTTTGTCAAGATATTCCATACTGTTACCTAGTAATGACTTGCCCAAGAATAGCCGTAGAAATTGATCAAAGGGATGTAACTCCATAAATAAGGAAGGGGGAGCAACTATTCTTATATAAGACACACAGCCTCAACCTAATACACATTGCTATAATTTTCATCAAGATATTCCATACGGTTGCCTACTAATCCCATAAGAATAGCCTTGGAAATAATCAAAGGGAGGCTACTCCAAAAATAAGTAAGGGGAGGCAATCGTTCTTATATGTGACATATCGTGTCAACCTAATATACATCACTATCAAGTTTCATCACAATAGTCCAAAGGGTTAGTTAGATATGCGGTGTACAAATATAGTCTGACAAAATAATCAAAGGGAGGTAACTCAAAATCTAAGTAAAGAGGAGTAGCCATTCTTGTATGAGACACGTTGTCTTAACCTCATATACATTGATATAAAGTTTCATCATGATATTCCAAAGAGTAACCTAGTTATTGAATGCTAAAGAATTGCCATACAAACTGCCATAGTCAAGTTTTTTCAAAGGGCTGTAACTCTGCTAAAAATCATTGGAGCGTAACCTCCAAATAATATGCGCTACTCCATGTTGTAGTCTTACTATTTACAAAGTTTCAGCTTAATTGGATGAAACCTGTAGGAGGAGTTATCCGGAAATGAACACCCCGAAAATTCTAAGTAAAGGGCTGTAACTCCGCTAAAAATCATTGGAGCGTAACCTCGAAACAATATGCGCTGGTCCATCTCATAGTTGGTCCACCTCATAGTCTTACTATATACCAAGTTTCGGCTCGATCGGATGTAAACTGTAGGAGGAGTTATCCCACCCCGTCCAATCGAAACGCCGGAAAAGTGGTACGAACGCCGGATATGCGGTATTTTCACGCCGAATTGTGGTCTTTTTGTCAGAATCGCCGCCATTAAATTTGACAGCGGGTTACAAAAGTCGGATGAATTAATAGTTAAAAACGGTAAGTGAGTATAACGAATTAGCCTATCTGGATCTACATAGATTTTACTAACTGTCGAGACTTCGTTTAGTTTAGAAACTACGTTTGTTTGTCGTAACATTCAAAGTGATTTTTATTTTATATGTTCGGCCTTTCGCTTAGACCTTATTCACGTCCTCAAGTTTCGTACTTTTTTAATTTTCATTGAAAAGGGTCACAATGAGTTGGCTGAAGTAGAGTTTTAAACATCCTCATTCCATTATCGGGAACCGTATAATGCATTTTCCACCGAGGAAACCGAATCGGAGGCACAGTCACAAAAAGTTGAAAGTAACGCCGGATAAAATGATATCAGTTTCTTTTGAAACTGCTTATTTTTTCCATTAGACAAATAAATGTGTATACAATCAGCACATATTTATAGCCTGGTCACTCATCCCTGCTCGCATGAAAAATCTACGAATCCTAGTGAGAGGCGAAGATTGATTAGTGCTGATGGATGGATGAACTGGTGGATGAATTATTTGGGGATTTACGGTCTTTTATCATATCGGGTCAATAGGGTTACTAAGTAAAGACGGGGCGCAAAGGCTAGAGAAGAACAGAATTGAATCCTAGTTCGGAGGAAATTTAAATCAAAGGTGTTAACCCATTGTCCAAAACGACCTGACTCTGAAAATGCAGATGTGCATATGTTGTAAGACCTATTGTTTCGTGACAAGGCATCTATTGACACAGCCAAATGGGTCACGGATGCTATCTACGGCACCTCCAACTGACACTATTCGAAAATAGTCCCACTGGACAGAAACCAATTAATATGGTGACGTTGAATCAACGTCGAATCAGTGCTGATCATGTTCAACGATGTGTTCTGCTAGGGTGAAATATATCCATTCACGAATGCATATATATTATGTATGAAGGAAAAAAAACTCAAGTAAACAAACTTTATTCATAACGTCTTTTATCCTAAATATTGGGATAATATCCGGGAACCAATTATTTTATTAATCTGTATTTACCTAAATATTGGGACACCAACTGGGCTCAAAACGTTAAATTAACATGGAACTGGCGTCATGACTGACCCAGCGTTGTTTTAATATTTCAGTGTTCTGTGCCTGGTGGGACACATAAATTCAGTATCCTAAAATTCGAACTAATTAGATTTTACCATCAACAAAATAGTGTAGATCCTGATCAGGCTAATGCTTTGATCTTGGTCGACACTGTTTGCTCGGGTACTTCTGTCGTCATGACGTTGAATCGATGTTGATTTAACTTTGTTTCGCTTTTATGTGCCTGGTGCCTGGTGGGAATACTTTGGGTCAAAAGGCAACACCAAGAAAACCCTGACACAGCAGTCTAATCGAAAATGAAACAAACACGACTTACCTATAACCGTTACTACACATCCGTATCCTTGCGATTTGAAAAAGGCTAATGTTAGGTTATATACATGTATATATGAATATATATAACAAAATAAAATATAAATTAATGCATAAATCTATAAAAATGAGAAAGCAACTATGTGTACGTGGCTGGGTTCCAATGAAAATGAAAGTATACCAGCACATAAGCAGTGGGCTCCAGTTAGGCAGCCTACTATTTCTGGGTTCCAGAAGCATAGTGACACAAGGGCCAACTCGTACAGCTCAAATAGTATAACAGCAAAATATAGAAGCCTTATCCTATACTTACAAGGGAAATTATTTCTTACATTGTATCCCATGTCACAGATGGCAACAAATTTGTACCGAAAAATTTGCATTTGCTGTATGTTAGGAAAAAAGTCATTCTCTTACCAAGTTTAGTTTTATATACCACCGTTAAGACATTTTGCTTGCATTACTGATAAAAACATTCAGAATCGAACATAGCATCAAATGTAATAATGACAACTTTGATTTGGCGTTCATTTTTCACAATTTTATAGGAAGATTTACAGACTTAGAGCAGCAGCTACTAAAATGGCCTGAGGAACGTCAAAACTACTACATTTACACCTGGAAATATATGCTGATTGTGTACTTATTTATTTGTCTGATGGAAAAAATAAGCACTTTCCAAAGACACTGATACCAGTTTATCCGGCGTTACTTTTAATTTTAAAGACTGTGCTTCCAGTTCGGTTTCCTCGGTGGAAAATGCATCACTCGGTTCCCGATAATGGTATGAGGATGTTTAAAATTCTACTTTAGCCAACTCATGGTGACCCTTTTCAATGAAAATTAAAAAAGTACGAAACTCGAGGACGTGAATAAGGTCTAAGCGAATGGCCGAACATATAAGACAAAAAATCACTTTAAATGTTACGACAAACAAACGTAGTTTCTAAACTAAATGAAGTCTCGACAGTTAGTGAAATTTATGTAGATCAAGATAGGCTAATTCGTTATACTCACTTACCGTTTTTAACTATTGATTCATCCGACTTTTGTAACCCGCTGTCAAATTTAATGGCGGCGATTCTGACAAAAAGACCGCAATTCGGCGTGAAAATACCGCATATCCGGCGTTCGTGCCATTTTTCCGGCGTTTCGATTGGACGGGGTGTATCCAGAAACGAAAAGTTTATGCTGGACGGAAGGCTGCGCCATAACGGGCCGGTATATAATGCAGCCATAAAATGCAGCCGTATTAAATGTATAGGAAAATCGCAGCCGATAATGCAGCCACTATAGACATAGTAGGGAAAGGTGATAATGGTCCTATTGTTCAATGTTTAGTGAGTGTTAAATGGCTTTTAAGAAATATAATGATGGGATTCACATGTTTGAGAGTGTATAGGTTCAAAATACCATATTACAGGAGTTTGAAATTTTATCAGGACGATGATGCAAACAAACAAAATTAAAAATGATTTTTTTTTTATCACTATTACTTTTTCGTCTTCTTTTAATCTTTATTTCTTTTTTTGTGTAAATAAAATTGCAAAATCCTGCATTATAATCAAGGAAAAGCTGAAACTGATATTTTTTTATCATAGTCATTTTATTATTTTATTACCTTTTTCATTATTCATAAACACTTTACCAGCTTACATGATAAACGAATGTTGTCTTCTGCGCATGATATTATAATGATACATACAGGGACATAGCCTGACCGTTTACTTTGTAGACGCAGACATTTCAATCTGAAAGCATGCATCTCTGAGAGTGATCGCTTTGATATGATAAACATGCCCCCCTTACCCCAATTTTACAAAGTGGGAACAATATCTGTGACTTCTTCTTAGCATTCTTGCATAGATCATCCGTTCTTAAATAGGAGGAGCAAATTCTTTCCTTTAAGAATTCTCCCACATTGAGAAGGGAGGCAAAATGCAGAGTTGGTCCGCTTGAAAGACTTTAAGTGTACCCATATACCTTAAGCACAGATAGCGATGCTTAAAGTTCTCCTTCTAGCTATGCCCCTGTATAGGGTGGACAAGCGTTCGCTAAATCAAGAAGTTGTTGTTAACTCTAACGTATTTCCACTTGCACCGAAAAATTATTATCTTAAAAGTATACTATAAACCATCATGAAAATTATCCTAATATGTAGCTAAATGAGTTATCCAATATACAAAATATGTTTGTATTTTGCAGAGATGTGATTGTTTTAAGATTGGGCAATTTTTCAGAAAATCCTGTTTCCATTGGCGTCATTGATCATGATGACGTAAGCAACACTTACCACAAGAAAATGCCTTTTTGAGATGAAAGTAAGGCAGAATAGTAACTATAGATATCAGGAAAGCAAACAAGTTAATATCGCAGCAATAATTTAGCTAGATATTAGCACAACTTTCCATATAATATATCAATATACTTTCCAGAATTTTTCAAATAAAATATCAGACTAAAAGCTGTTATGTTTTTTAACAGTTTCCTACTTAATTTATTTAGTATGTTACCATATCTATTTAGTAAATAAGGCAATATATTTCAGCCTTTTGGTCATGTTGATACACTAGCATTTTGCATTATTACAGCAATAATAATTAATTTTATATTAAATGTACAAAAGTTTATAATACTTCATCATACTAGTACACAACAAATGTAGCAGCAACAATTAATCTGATTGGCTACTGTATCCATTTTGATTGACAGATCCCCAGTGATGTTTGACTGTTCTGTTTTCACACCTAGATAATCTCTGGCACACGTCAGATAATTACCTGTATAAACAAACTGTTTAAAGTATTGTTTCAAGAACAACATGTACTTTATGTACACAGATACATAAAGATTCATTATTGAGCTCCCATATGTTTTTATTTTGCATGAAAATGAAAGCCTCTCTGTTCTGAAGAAGAATTACTAACAAAAGTTAGAATTACTGCCAAGTAACCCTAAGAGAAATACATTTACATGAAAATGAAATACAAAAGAAACAAATGATAGCAAAATAGTTAATAACTGTCAACTGTTCTTATCATGAGGGTTATCATGCGAACCAAACAACCAACTAAATGTTTTGTACCACTTCAGAAACTGAGGGTGAGGTTGGGCCTGTAAAATCGATTTAAGCCCCCCAGTAATTCATTACTGACCGTTCCAAGGCGGTAGTTCTGTTGTGGTTATCTGTTGCCTGTTTTTGGTGTTAGAGTTTCTGTGATGTATTATCTTATGTATGTTCTTATTATTTTTGGTTCGGTTTGGGTTGCTGAGTGGCCACCTTTTGGGAACAAGCTGCTCACTCGGTTGGCCATATGTTCTCTGTATCTTGATTATTTGTTATCTTAGTTGTTTCCAACTATGGTTTGAGGGCTGGATTTGGATTTTGATTGTTTCAGTTCCTGGTCTTTGCATACTTTTTACTTTTATGTTTGTTACGGCATATATTTTTGCCATTTCTTATTTTTAAAAATTATAAACCATATGTTTATCATATCTGTATATTCCAACAAAAGGATTAATTCGAGCGTAGAATACACAGGTCGACTAGCTCTTTCGGAACCTTATCTGGCCACTTTTCATCCAGAGAGTTAGATCTTAATTAGTTGGTTATCAATGGTGAACTGAGCACTTTTCATTATACACACTGTTCCACTGACATACCTTGGTAAGCAACATTTTCATATAATTATTGATTATATGGTAATTAATTTTTACATTTTTAGCATAAGAAATTATAATATTATAGTTAATAAATAATAATAATAGTAATAATAATAACAGAAAAATGAATTAAACAATAATCGAAGATATGAAATAGGCTATCACCAGAGGGAAGCAGTTTAATATTTTCTTTAATTTCTATTTCTATGTTGTACGACTCTGTCAGCCTTGACCATTATGTGTCGGGTGACCAAGAAAAGAATAAGAAAGATTGAATATAGGCAGAAAGAAGTGAAAACTCTGATATCAGGCTGTTGTTTAAAACTTAACATAAAAATGCATATTTATCGTCTCAATAACTCAGACCCGACATTTTGATATGCAGAAAATAAGAAAATGAAAATAGTATTTTACACGAAAAAGTCAGCCCGCCAAAATTCTTCAACCTGATAAATTGGGATAAATGTCAAAAGACATTCGTTTAAGTGTTCCATCTTTCCAAATCCATAAATTAAATCATCGTTTATTAGTTTGCAAATTTTCTGCAGAATTTGTAACAAGAGACCTACAGAGTTGAAATATGCTAAACTTTTGGCGAGGTGTATATATTAGACATGTGACAAAAACAAAACAGAATGTATTGAATGCTTAAAACAATATCAGCTCCATTTTTCCCCTCAAGAAACTACACTTTTTGACTATATCTGCAGTCATTTCACACTTGATTAACAACGAACAAAAGGCCTATTAACACCTTTTCCTACTAAGTCTATATTGGCTGCATTCCCTACCATTTCTATCGTGGCTGCATTTTTCCTATATATTTCATATAGCTGCATAAAAAGCTGCATTTTATACAGACCCCGCCATAACAATATACGTCCCGTTTTTCAAACAGGCGTATAAAAAGTGCCCATTTACTGCTTGCTTCCCCTTCAGATGAGGGGTCTGCTCCTGGGGGAAGGAGTTTGCTCAAGCGGGGGCGAATTCTTTCTAGGGAGTAGAAGGGAGGCTGCTCTGTGGGACCCTTTCAGAGGGTGGGGTCTGCTTTGAAGGAGGAGTGTTTGCTCCTGTGGAAACAATTTCTTTCCATCGTGAGTTGTTCCAGTTTAGGGGTCACAATGATTGGGGTAGCTGAGTTGCTTCCCCTGAGGGTGTAATCATTCACCTTATCATTTATATATTTTGAGATAAATGCTTGGGTTTGAAAATACACACGTTGTATGTACCCAACGTTTCATTGGCGACAGCTTGCATAACAATCTTTAAGCTATGACACACCTGGGGTGTGTAGATGCAACTCAATATTGTTTCTGCCACTTTCAAAAAAGGGGCAAAGGGGAGGCATGGCCCTTCCTGGGTTTGGGGATCTTTCTTTCTTTCTTTATAAACTGCAACACGCTCCCAGCGGGCACATGACGTCAAATGACGTCGCACCAACGTCGATGCGACGTCATCACGTCGCATCGACTTCGGTGCGACGTCATTCCAACGTCATATGCCTGCTGGGTAGACTACTATTCTGGATCTACTTTGGTGGGAAGTGTCTTGCACGAAACAATGTGAAATATAAGTATTTCTTTTATAATGTAAACTTTAAAATTTGACAGCTATTTGCCCTTAATATTCTGACAGGAAACAAGAGAGCCATGAGGCCCTGTATCGCTCATCTGAGTAAAAAGGTCAAAGGTCAAACTAGGGTCATCATTTGAACAGACTTGGCAGTTTGAAACTGTCAAAATATGAGAGACAATGGTTGTGAGGGTCAAAGAATATGACCTTGACCTCTATTGTTAAAAATGTTCATGTACTCATTTATTTGACTGTATTTATTAACTTCTGCACCAAAAGTATTCAACAAGTTCCACGAACTTTTATATTTAAGCATTTTCCCATATAAAAGCACCAAAAAGCAAATTGACCTTGCCACAAAAAAGTCAAAGTCTACCAAAGATCATCATTTGAACAATCTTGGGCTAAAATCTTCAAAACTTTCCATGAAATCTTGTGTTCTAGCAAATTCTCATATTTGACCTTGCCTTAAACAAGGTCAAGGTCAACCCAAGGCCATCATTTGAACTATCTTGGTATTACTGGAGTACACAATGCTACATACCAAAGTTCAAGGACATCAGTCAATTGGTATAGGAGATGGATGGTTAGATGACTTGCGATTTTACGTCCTTTTCAACAGTATTTCAGTCTTATCAGGACGATGGTAGGAGAATAATGAAAGGCTGTGTGCAATGGAACCCCATCTATGGTAGGAAAGATTCTCGCCTTAAGCAGGGCTCAAACCTGTGTCAGCTAGATCTGTAGGCCGGCACTTAACCCACTGAGTACTGGGGCTCCTGGTAAAGGAGAAGAAGATCTATGTAAGGTTTTTACCATATATGGGCATGGCGGCCATGTTGGTCATGTGACCTGGACCAGTTGAACAAGGTCAACCCAAGGTCATCATCTGAACAATCTTGGAGTACTCAAGTACCAAATGCTACATACCAAGTTTGAAGGCCATCAGTTAGGTGGTTCTGGAGAAGATTTTTTTTTTTAACTTTTTAGCTCACCTGAGCCAGCAGATTGGGGGAGCTTATAGGATGGTAAAGCTCTGTCGTCCATCGTCCCTTCATCAACATTTTCAAATGAGACCGCTGGGCCAATAGTGACCAAATTTTATATAGGGCCTCTAGGGGGGCGAGGGAATGAAAAGTTGTTCAAACGGTCCTGGTCACATGACCAATATGGCCGCCAGGCCCATGTATGGTAAAAACCTATAAAAATCTTCTTCTCCAGAACCAATAGACCGATGGCCTTGAAACTTGATATGTAGCATCGGATACGCGAGTACTACCAAGATTCTTCAAGTTATGACCTTGGGTTGACCTTGACCTTTTTGACGATAAGGTCAAATATGCTTTCTGTGGTTTTTATGTGGGAAAATGCTAGAACATAAGATTTCTTGGAAACAGTTGAGGATTTCGACCTGAAAATTGGTATATACTTTCATCTTAATGAGTACATGAAAATCTATGCGTACAAGAGGTCATGGTCATTCTTTGACCTTGGTCTCTCATATTTTGACAATTTCACACATCTTCCCAAAAGCCACTGGGGCAATTGTAACCAAATTTCATGAAGAGCCTCTAGGGCGCAGGGGAACGAAAATTTGTTCAAACGGTCCTAGTCACAAATAAATACAAATAAATACAAATACAAATTTTATTTATAGTCGGACATGTCATAACAGTGAAAATATTAGCTATGTATAGCTATTTACCGACTTCTGGAGAAGAAGATTTTTAAAGATTTTTACCATATATGGGCATGGCTGCCATGTTGGTCATGTCTCTGAGACCGTTTGAACAAAGTTTTGTTCCCTCAGCCCCTGGAGGCTCTATATGAAATTTGGTTTCAATTTGCCCTGTGGCTTTTAAGCAGATGTTTGACATTGTCAAAACATGAGATTCCTGGGTCAAAAGTGAAAGAAAGACCTTGGCCTCTTGTACTCATTAATCTTTATGTACTCATATTCATATTAATATGACTGTATACACCAATTTTTAGGCCAAAATCTTGCAAATTTTCCATAAAATCTTATGTTCTGGCATTTTCACATATTTGACCTTGCCATAAAAAACATCAAGGTCAACCCAAGGTCACGATTTCAACATATTGGTAGTACTTGAGTACCTGATGCTACATACCAAAGTTCAAGGCAATTGGTCAATTGGTTCTGGAGAAGAAGATTTTTGCAGCTTTTTACCATATATGGGCATGGTGGCCATGTTGGTCATGTGACGTGGATAGTATGAACAAATTTTCATTCCATCAACTCCTGGAGGCTGTTATGAAATTTGGTTACAACTGGCCCAGTGGCTTTTGAGATGTTTGAAACTGTTGAAATATGAGACCTGGGTCAAAGGTCAAATAATGACCTTGACCTTTGGTACTCATAAATCTTCAATCATGTTCTCATTAAGATGACTGTATATAGCGATTTCTAGCCCAAAATCTTCAACATTTTCTAAGATATCTTATGTTCTAGCATTTTTCCATATCTCTTCTGGAACAGAAGGCAAATTTGACCTTACCATAAAAAAGGTAAAGGTCAACCTAAGGTCATAATTTGAAGAATTTTGGTAGTAATCGCGTACCCAATGCTACATACAAAGTTTCAAGGCCATCTGTCTATTGGTTCTGGAGAAGAAGATTTTTTAAGGTTTTGACCATATATGGGCGTGGCAGCCATCTTGTTCATGTGACCCAGACGACTTGAACAACATTTTGTTCCTAACAGCCCTGGAGGCTATATATGAAATTTGGTTACAATCGGCCCAGTGGTTTCAGAGGAGAAGTCATTTGAAATTGTGGACGCATGAGACGGACGATGACGGAGCCTGCCTATACTATAAGCTCCCCAGGAGCCGCTGGCTCAGGTGAGCTAAAAGGTTAGCATGACTTTAAGTCTTACTTGTAGCAGTACCATGGGTTATATTAACATTAAACCTTATCGTAATTAATATGAATATACTTTTGCCAAATTTGATATGACAGGAGGTATTTCTAAAAAAATGTTTTGAAGAAAATACTATTGTGCACCAATCAGTGCAGTGTTGCATTCAGCATATGTAGTCTCTAACTTGAAAAATAAGGTACCTTGGTACCATAAGAAACACCTCTGCTTTCATGCCTAGGTTTCTGCGACTGACAGGAAGTGGCCAAAATAATGACACAAGTCACTGTCACATTGCTGAGCCTACTGGTAAATTTGGTAGAGTAACTTTTGCTCTAGCTGACAATATTCACTCAAGTCTGACAAGATTATTTAATATACAGAGAGATCATGATATCAGGTTCCAGGTTCCATACTGCATACAAAGGCTCCTTCTTCAAATCAGCTGTTAAACTCTCGAACTTCCTGCCAGCCTCTGCAGTTACAGTGCCATCAAAATGATTTCAAGTAAAGCATTGGCACTGTCTCACGTTTTAACAAGGTAGTTGGGAACTATGACCTATTCTTTATGGTCCAGTGATTTTGTCCTCAACTTTGCTAGCACAACTAGGGCAACCAAAGACAGGATAAGGTGGAAGGAGATTGTTGTAAAGTCATCTGTGGTGATTCAACACCCTTGCAAGATTATGGGATAGACTAGAATAAAACCGACCAGATTTTGTTCTAGGCCTACATCAATATCTTAAGCAGTATTTGACTGATATAACAACCTTGCAATGTTCAGTGTAAAATAGCAATAAATTTCATGGCACATGGGCATGTTGACTCGCTTTCCACTGTCCAGTGATTTTGCTTATACTTCAAGACTCGGATAACAAGTTTTCTGATAAGATACAAGTAATAGGTTTCTGTTCACTGAGGACACGTTTCTAGTCATGATCTGGAAACATTCCTCTGCATCTTTTTGGCCAGTCTTGAGAAGGTACTGGAGTAATTGAGATTTAAACTCTACACAGCCATTTGATGCAAGTAGTGAATCCCATCTCCAGTAGAAGCTATATACTCTTAAAGGAAAGAATTGGTCTCTTTCCTTTAAGACCTTTATGAGTAGTCCCCAGTCACAATGGATACACATAAGTCCAGATTGAATTACCGTAATGTGCTTAAGTATTGAGACACCTCAAAATAATTAATTTCCCATTTGTCCCAAATGAAATTTTTTTTTTGGTATCCAAAAATTTAGGCACATTACAGAAATCTTCCTTGAAAATGCACCCACACAGTCAAATTTCCAGTTATCCAGTTGGCTGTATCTTGCTCCCATGGTAAATGTGCAATTCTAATGCACTTACATATGTAACGCAACGTCTGATTGGATAATGTAAAGAATTTGCGACAGTATATCCTGCGATATACTGTCGGAAACGTCATTACTTAACGTAACTTCTCATTGGTTGACGTTTGGTTTCACGTCACTGAAAGCTTTTGCTATGGGTACACTTTTAAAGGTGAAAATGTGAAAAGTGCATTAGAATGGGGATAACTGTATTGAAAATTGTCATTTGGGGAGGTAAATCATCAGTTTTATGGTCACAAATTGCGTTTTACGGCTCCGTTGGCGCGTCACCGTAAAACAAAATTTCCAACCATAATACCGACAATTTCCTCCCCAAAAGACAATTTTGAATACAGTTATCCCCTAATTCCATTTTATCATATGACGTCGCATCTGAGAGTGTAATAAAGCCATGCATTAAAAAGGATAATCAACTAGTGGATTAAATATGCAAATTACATCCTAACGTTATGCGTTGACCTCCTTAAAACGCCATGTTTTCTAATGGCGAAATTGTGACGTTTTAATGCAAATTTTACAAATAAAATGCAATTTTATTGTCATATGATAAATAAAATCTTGCATTCGTGCTCCTGTATTATTGAATTTATTAAACTCGTTGGGGAAAACCGATAAGATGCTCGGCATAGCCTAGCATCTTATCTTTTTCCCCAACTCGTTTTAATAAATTCAATAATACATGAGCACTCATGTAAGATCCTCTATCTCTCCTGGAAATTAAAATTCAAGCTTCTGCAAACGTGGTGCCAAAATATGACAGTGTTATTCAACCCATGCATAGGGTCAAGTCAGGTAAATTCGGACAGCAGGTAAATTCGGACAGTGACATTGTTTCCTATATATGTCATTTGTTTGAAATTAAAACAAAAATAACTGGGCAAACAGTGAAAATCCTGATGAGATGGCTCTTTATGAGGATTTTCACTGTTTGCAATGGTATGTCTGAATTTATCCGCTGTCCACAATTTCTAGACTTGACCCTACCGTATGAATCCTAATAAATGCCCGTTCAAATAAATGAAAATAAATTTTGGAGAAGCTTGTAAGCATTCATAATCTCCAATCTGGAATGTTTACCAGGCATGTTTTGATCTAATAAACTGTAGTGGAGATGAACAGCAAATGCTGAAGCAAAGAAACAAAGAAACAAACAAATACTGCAGGATGAGGGGAAAAAATGCAAAACAACATTATGACATGTGGAAAATTTTATTTTACCAGTAACATAATGTTTATTGAATATTGTAGCGCAAATATATGACAAAAAGCAATGAAAGACTTAACAGTTCTGAGGAGAATGGTAACAAAAAATATTACATGTACATCGAATTCTACAATGTTCTTCACTTTAATATTAAAACACAAATATACAAATTGCTGGGAGAGTTTTCAACTCAAAAAGATTTTACCTTTCATAATTTTAAACAAATAAAGTAAACATAAACCTCTATAAACATAAACAAATAAAATTCTTTCATGTATACAGTCAACTCTTGATATCTCAAAGTCAAAGTACATTTCAAACTATTGATATCTCAAGTCAATTTTCTGGTTCCTGGTTTCAGGAAATTTACTTAGACTTACTGGTAGTTTGAGGTAACAAGAGTTGACATGTAAAGAAAATTATTGGCCAAATTATATTCCTTAAGATGGTACATAGACATATCAGTGTTTGAGATACTGGTAAACAGAATCAACTAAAATTTCATCAGTCAAATTCATTCATCAGTGTTTGAGATACTGGTAAACAGAATCAACTAAAATTTCATCAGTCAAATTCATTCATGATTTGATCATCAACTTAAATCAACCTAGTAACATCCATCCTAAATCCATGATTTTCTCTACTTATACAAAGGGAAACAACTTTTGTGACTTCCTGTTTGCTTGCCAGGATGATGAAGCCCTTCCAGAATAGGGTCCACTCTTATAGGAAGGAGAGGAAATTCTTTCCTTAACGTTCGATCTCACTGAGAAAAGAGGCAAAAGTGAAAATGACAAAGTTACTTCCCCTGAAAAGGTAACCATTCACCTTAAATAAGATTCATTACCGTAAAAAACCTCTAGAAATTGGGACCCCAAACATAATTATCGTAGCTGCCCTAATAATAATTAAATGGTTTCCCAAAGCAGCAATGCTTCAGGAAGATGTGGCTGTAATCGCAAACTGGGTAGACCCTGATCAGACTGCTCCTTTGGAGCAGTCTGATCTGGGTCTACACTGTTTGCAAGACCTATCTGTCCCAATACTTAGAACTGTAATGGCCAAATATATTTGTCGGGGCTCCATTAGTTTCCCCATAAAAGCATTTCTGATGAGAAGCACATTATCGTTGTGAAATACATATTCATCCAAAACATTGAAACTCAGAATCATACTTCCTTCCATCATCTGATCAGTCTCATTTTTTTCTGAATTTCTTGGATATCTTTTACTCATTCGTCATAAATGTTGTGAATTTCAACCTGGAAGATACTTATTGACATTTATCATTTCTTCAGATTTACAGAAATGCTCATTCTTTTATGAGCACAGTTTGAAATACATTCTAATGCACTTACGAATATAACGCGATGTCTGATTGGATGTAAAAAATTTGCGACAGTATATTCCGCGATATACTGTCGCAAACCCGACGTCATTAAGTAACATCGCTTCTCATTGGCTGACGTTTGGTTTTACGCTGCTGAAAGCACTCGCTGTGGGTGTAACTCCGTAGACTTCGAAAGGCGAAATATGATAGGGTGCATTAGAATGGAGATAACTGTACCGAAAATTGTCATTTGGGGAGGTAAATCATCGTTTTTATGGTCGCAAACTGCATTTTACGGCTCCGCTAACGCGTCACCGTAAAACGAAATTTCCGACCATAAAACCGACGATTTACCTCCCCAAATGACAATTTTGAGTACAGTTTTCCCCTAAATGTTGCACCAGCCAAAAGATGAACAGCAAAGCACAGCACAGACTAGCTAAGTTTGGTTTTTGGGTAGATAGTATCTAATATACAATGTACTGTACTCTTCAACGGACCCAAAAGTTGATAACACTCTTGCTTTTGATCATGACCCAGATGACTTGTAATACCTAGGTTTGCAGATATGTCAAATTAGCGAACTTTCACCTAGATGTGCAAATGTCAATGTTTACTTTATGCAATAATTCTTCAGTTTACTAAAATTATAATGTTTCATAATCTTTCTTGTTTCATAATCTTCACTTCTCGTTGATTTGCAAAATAGTAATACAGTGTAGTATTAATGCTGCAATGCTACTATTAAGATGTTTTTCCCCCCTTCAAAAACATTATCAAAATCTACATCTGTCTTGTAACATGGATCTATATTTTCCGGTTCTTTTAGAGGGGAACTAAACCCATCTTACAGCCGAATAAATATAGTGGTTTCATATCTTATCTGTTTCCATACTCTAACATATATTCTTCTAGCTATAAGCCCTTTTTGTAAATGCTGTAAAGAATTAGAGACCAGCTCCAACTATATATGACAACCCTTTCACCTCTAAATGTCTAGGCCCAGTTGTTCAAAGCATTGCCTAACGAGCTCGTTAAGAGGTTAACTTGTTAAGTGTTTTGTGACTTTATAGCCAAATACTCAGACATTTTTTGTCGAAAATATGTGAGAAGATTTTGCAATGCAAAAGCTTCTCACATTTTTACAACAAAAAAATATTGGCATATTTGAGATATTAATGTTTGAAATTTTAACGTCACGTTAACTAACAACGTCGTTAGTTTTGAACAACTGGGCGCTGAACTAGACTTGCGTCACTTTAATCTGAAAAAGTTCATTATTCAAAGCAAGGGTTTTGAACACACAAAAAAACAAAAGATGAGATTGCTCGTTATTGTCTGGCTTTGAACTTCTTACAAGAATCTATCATTTGGTAATGAATCATGAAATAGTGTCAATTTTTCTTTACTGCCTGGAGACATGTTTTATGATATTCATTTTGTATCTTTTCTGGTGCAAAATATTTTCAGTAACGACTGACAGCTATACATAATATTTATAATTACTATTATTTATAATTACATCGCAATTAATACATAATGCATAATGCAAATAATGGTGCATACGGTAGGTATACCTCTGGGGCCGTATTTATAAAACGACTTAAGTGGTTGCTATGCTGTTGCTAAGGCTGAATTTCTATGAAGGAGATTCCCTACAACTATGAAATTTACTCTGGAGGAACAGTCTTTTTCCCTACAACTATGAAATTTGCTCTGGAGGAACAGTCTTTTTGAGACTGTTCCTCCAGGGCAAAATTCATAGTTGTAGGGAATCTCCAACATAGAAATTTAGCCTTAGCAACAGCATAGCAACCACTTCAGTGATATTATAAATATGACCCCTGATGTTTTTCCACCACTTTTTTAAAGGGAAACAACTTCTGTGACTTCCCTCAGCGACAAAACCATTCCAAATGGGGTCTACTTGTACAGAAAAGAAATTGCTTAAGGGAGACAATCTTTTTAAGGCAAAATGAAAATGCAAGAGTTGCTTCCCCTAAAAGTGTACCAATTCACCCTCATGAAATAATAGTATTACAGAGTTACAGAACCTGATCACTGGCCATGCCTGTCGTTTTACGAGATCTCAAGGTGATAATTCAAAGGTAATTCTCATTTCTCCGTAACACAACTTAAAGCCTCTCAAAGAACTGCCTCACTGAGTAAGCTCTAATGAGTCCCCATGACATACATTTTCTGAAGAATTCTGACATAACGTTAAAGTTCTCCCCATTCCACATATAGGAAGCAGAGGCATGTGAAAGTTTGTGATCAATTATGTTGATAATGTCACTGCATGCACATTTCACGTCTCCATGACATCGCATATAGACATCTACTTCTGTTGATGTCCACCTCAGAGACATCCACCTCAAATGAGTCCTTAATAACCTTATCCTTGTATACAGAGCTCTAGATTAGAGGGGTATTTGATGATAATTGAGAGATAATTTTTTTTATTTCTCATTGAAACCATATGTTGTGACCCCTCATCTGAACCGTCTCGATGAGACGGTTCAGATGAGGGGTAACAACATTTGTTTTTATGCAGGATTAACAAAAATTATCCCTTATTATCACCAAATACTCCCTCTTATCTAGGGCTCTGCTTGTATATGTGCTAGAATTCAAATAATCTTTCCTTACCAGTATATTACTGTTGATTAACATATGTTGTCAAACAAAGGCAAATAATTATTCACCCCTGCTTAGCCATCGTGAATTAATATTTTGCTGTCTGCACTCCAACATCATGTGTTAATCAGCTGTAGCTCACTGGTAAGGAAACATTATTTCTGAAATCTACTATAACGTATCATTAGAACCTCTCATTGATTGCATTTACCATGAGATTTGAGCACCTACATATTATGCAAATTTTACAGGCTTGAATGAGATTGCATGAGCAAAATGGCACAAACTAAGAGATGATGCCACAATCCATATTGATAAACAATTGATATATCAAATAAATTGCAATTACAAAGTTTCAAATACAAAGTGTTTGAACAGTAAATATATGTCAGTGGTCAGTTAAATATATCAGAATAAGTATTTTCAACAAAACCGCAGGTCAGCCTGTTTATTTGTGCTAGCTGTTCTGAGTCTTTGCTTAGTCCACTTATCCTGAAACGGCACCATTTTTGGCCCCTGCTCACCTCAAATGGTACCATTTTTGGCCCCTGCTCACCTTTTCATACAGATCAAGAGTAGTTTCAGAGATCTTGTGTTAAAGCAAAATTACCCAATATATTAGGACATTCTAGCCAACAAGATCTGATCACCTTACAGGACGGCTCACTTGACAGTGCCTTGTCCATCACATACAGGGTGCAACAGCTCTTGCTGTACTTTTGTACAGGTGAATAACTTTTCATTATACAGGTCTGTAATATGTGGCATAAAATAGCAAACAGTGCATAACCAGACCAGACTGCTTCTTAGAAGCAGTCTGGTCTGGGTCTGCACTGTTTGGTCAGGTACATTTGTCCCAATATTTTGAGTATCGTGGTATTCATATGTCAAGCCAGCTTGATAATTAGTTGACAAAATGGGCCTTATAGTGTTTATAATCATTGCAGACTATGAGCAGCCTGTGTATACACAGTTCCATACAGCCCTTTTTGACTTTCTACTGCTTGCTATACAGATTCAGTAGAATGAATGAATTTATAGACGCTAAACCCTGGTAAGGGCATACAGCGTCTAAAACGTCAACAATTTAAAACGTTTCTATATATAAGAAGATTCAGTAGAATCCAAAGAAACGGGGTAGTTTTACGGTAAATGGGTACACTTTCAGGCTCTACCTTTTTTTAGCCTACACTCAAAATGGGGGTCAACTCTTACAGGAAAAAGAATTTGCTCTCCTAAGAGGAAATTCTTTACTTTAACAGCAGACCCCATTTTGGAAAGGCTTATTCATCCAGGGAAGAAAACATGTATACACAGTTCCATACAGCCCTTTTTGACTTTCTACTGCTTGCTATACAGATTCAGTAGAATGAATGAATTTATAGACGCTAAACCCTGGTAAGGGCATACAGCGTCTAAAACGTCAACAATTTAAAACGTTTCTATATATAAGAAGATTCAGTAGAATCCAAAGAAACGGGGTAGTTTTACGGTAAATGGAAGTCACAATAGCTGTTTCACTTTGTTGAAAATGGCAGAAAAACATGGAGGTGTACCCATACACCATAATTACAGTCAACTCTCGATATCTCGAAGTCGAAATTCAGCCCAAACTACCGATATCTCAAAGTAAATTTTCTGGTACCAGAAAATTTACTTTGAGATATCAGTAGTTTGCAATAACAGTGGTTGAAATGTAAACTAAAATAAGAAATGCATTCTTTGATATAAGAAGCTACTTCGAAATATCAGTGTTCGAGATATCGGGAGTTGACTGTATAATTCTGGGATAATTTCAAGCCCTGGTAGCACAGTGGGTTAAGCCCTGGCCTGCTAAGCTAACTGACAAGGTTCAATTCCTCCTGGAAGGGGATTTTTTAGAACTGGGAACATGGCTTCACTGCACCTTTCCATCAGCTCAATGACTGAAATACTGTTGATAGGGCTGTAAAACCACAACATCTCTTTGTTCTAAATAAATGTATGTTAAGGCCCTCCATTAGAACTGCCTCAATGAGAAAATTCTAGTGACAGGCCTTGACATACATTTTCTTTCAGAAACAAGAAACATTATCCAAGAATTAATCCACCCTTGCCTGGTGCAGTCATCTTTTGATTGGTACAGTTTTGTCAGACAAGAACACATCAGCAGATGTCACACGAGGGTTCCTGGCCATGAGACCACTGATAGGGAGACTGCACCAGTTGCATACTTGAGTATCTCAACAGCTTTGGAATGTGTCACATTTTCAAGACTGGTGTCATTAACACTGAGTATCATATCACCACACCTGAAAAATACAGCAAGCACTGTCAGTAAACACTGGTGTCATTATACAGTACACAGTGGTCTAACATTTTCAGACTGGTGTCATTATACAGTACACAGTGGTCTAACATTTTCAGACTGGTGTCATTATACAGTACACATTGGTCTTAACATTTTCAGACTGGTGTCATTATACAGTAAACATAAGTGTAACTGTTCTAACATTTTAAAGACTGTTGTAATTAACTTTTGAGTGTCATATCACCACAGAGCAGATATTAGTAAGATTTTTTCAGATGAACCTAAAAAGAAGCTTACTTTGTTTTGTTATAAGACAGGAGTTTAGCCTCCCAAAAATTACATAGAATATGTAAATCAGTCTTATGCATAATTCAGCTACAAAAGGGGTTTTTTTTGGCTTCCAAAACAATTCCAAAGATCTATATCCATCTTGTAAGATGGATATAGATCTCTGTAACTGTTCTGGAGGGACAAAATCTGGTCTTAATATAACTGAATAAACATGGTTGCGCATGTTTATAAGAAAAAACAAGAGGGCCATGAGGCCCTGATCCGCTCACCTGAGCAATTGGCAAAGTCACTTTTTCTTATGTCTGAAATTGTCAAAATATGAGTCTAAGGTCAAAAGTCAAAGACTGACCATGACCTCTTGTACTCATAAATCTTCATGTGCTAATACGCATTAAGACAACCATATAGACCATTTTTTAGACCAAAATTTTCAAAACTTTCCATGAAATCTTATGTTCTAGCATTTTCCCATATTTGACCATGCTGCAAAAAAGGTCAAGGTGAACCCAATGTCATCATTTGAACAGTCTTGGAAGTACTCTAGTACTCCATGCTACTTACCAAGTTTCAAGGCCATAGGCATATTGGTTCTGGAGAAGAAAAATATTAAATGTTTATACCATAAATGAGTATGGCGGCCATGTTGGTCATTTTTGTTCCCTCAACCCCTGGAGGCTCTATATGAAATGTGACTACAATTGGCCCTTTGGCTTTAGAGGAAATGTTTGAAAATGTCAAAATATGAGAGATCTGGGTCAAAGGTCAAAGAATGACCTTGACCTCTTGTACTCATAATTCTTCATGACCTCATTAAGATGACTGTATATACCAATTTTTAGGCCAAAATCTTCAAAAATTCCCATGAAAGCTTATGTTGTAGCATTTTGCCATATTTGACCTTGCCATAAAAAAGTCAAGGTCAAGCAAAGGTCATAATTTGAACAATCTTGATAATACTGGAGTACCCAATGCCACATACCAAGTTTCAAGGCCATCGGTCAACTGGTTCTGGAGAAGAAGATTTTTAAAGGTTTTTACCATATATGGTCATGGCGGCCATGTCGGTCATGTGAGCCAGACCATTTGAAGAAATTTTCGTTTCCTCAACCCCTGAAGGCTCTATATGGTATTTGGTTACAATTGGCTTTTAAAAAGAAGTTTGAAATTGTCAAACTATGAGAATTCAGGGTCAAAGGTCAAAGAATGACCTTGACCTCTTGTACTTATGAATCTTGATGTACTCATTAAGATGACTGCATTTTCCAATTTTTAGGCCTAAACCTTCAAAACTTTCCATGAAATCTTATGTTCTAGCATTTTCCCTTATTTGACCTTCCCGTAAAATGGTCAAGGTCAACCCAAGGTTATCATTTTGAACACTCTTGACAGAACTGGAATACCCAATGCTTCATACCAAGTTTCAAGGCCATTGGTCAACTGGTTCTGGAGAAAAAGATTTTTAAAAGTTTTTACCATATATGGGCGTGGCGGCCATGTTGGTCATGTGACCTGAACCTTTTGAACAAATTTCATTCCCTCAACCCCTGGAGGCTCTATATGAAATTTGGTTACAATTGGCCCAGTGGTTTTGGAGAAGATTGTTTGAAAATGTCAAAATATGAGAGTTCTGGGTCAAAGGTCAAAGAATGACCTTGACCTCTTATACTCATAAATCTTCATGTACTCAACTGCATTAACCAATTTTAGGCCTTACTCTTCAAAACTTTCCATGAAATCATTTGTTCTAGCATTTTCCCATATTTGACCTTGCAGTAAAATGGTCAAGGTCAACCCAAGGTCATAATTTGAACAATCTTGATAGTACTCGAGTACCCCATGCTACATACCAAGTTTCAAGGCCATCGTTCAATTGGTTCTGGAGAAGAAGATTTCTAAAGGTTTTTACCATATATGGGCGTGGCCGCCATGTTGGTCATGTGACCTGCACAGTATGAATAAATTTTTGTTCCCTCAACCCCTGGAGGCTCTATATGAAATTTGGTTTCAATTGGCTCAGTGGCTGTTGAGGAGATTGTTCGAAATTGTCAAAATATGAGAGTTCTGGGTCAAAGGTCAAAGAATGACCTTGACCTCTTAAAGCCATAAATCTTCACGTACTCATTAAGATGACTGTAGATACTGTTTTTTAGCCCAAAATCTGCAACAGTTTCCAAGATATCTTATGTTCTAGCATTTTGCCATATAAAAGCACAAGGAAGCAAATTTGACCTTGCCGTAAAAAAGGTCAAGGTCAACCCAAGGTCATAATTTGAACAATCTTGGTAGTACTCGCGTACCCGATGCTACATACCAAGTTTCAAGGCAATCGGCCTATTGGTTCTGGAGAAGAAGATTTTTTTAGGTTTTTACCATATATGGGCATGGCGGCCATGTTGGTCATGTGACCAGGACCGTTTGAACAACTTTTCGTTCCTAAGGTCCCAGGAGGCTCTATATGAAATTTGGTTACAATTGGCCCAGCGGTTTCAGAGGAGAAGTCGTTTGAAATTGTGGACGGACGGACGGACGGACGGACGACGGACGACGGACGACGGACGACGGAGCCTTACCATCCTATAAGCTCCCCCGGAGCCGCTGGCTCAGGTGAGCTAAAAATTGAAACTTATAGTCAAAACCTGTCTTTAGAGCTGAGAAATTTTCAAGAAATCATGGTACATGTCAGCAAAACTGCATTAATGATTACATATTTTGAGAAAATAAAATATACCTGAGTCGGCCATCTTTGGCAGCAGGTGTTTCCGTGACAACCGACTTGATATAAATTGGAAGACATCCTTGAACACAATCACTCCCACCCACCACAGAGAATCCCAGACTACCACTAGGACTACGTAGTAGTGTCGCTTTTTTCACACTCTGACAATACCTTGAATGGAAAAAGATAAAATGCAGACTGAGTTACCATTCTTGTTTTCTAAACATTGTCTGAGAGTACCTTTAGCTGCACCAAGTTTTGTGAAACTACGTTAAACAGTTTTAATGTTAAAGCAGACACAATTTCAATACTAAGAATTACAAAAGGGCATAAATTCATCAAATTTGTATGGGTCTTGTTCTCTAAGCATCATCTAATGATGTTTTATATTTTAACAGATTTTAAAAGAATATTTGCAATGGTTTTAAAGTTAAACAATGGACATACTTTCCATACTAACAAGACCTGTCAGCGGGACAGGATAGCTCACCTGACAGCACTTTGCCCATCACCTAAAAAACTTTAACGTAAAACTTTAACATTTTGCTACCACCACCGCCGCCAACGCCAACGCCGGGAGTAGTACAATAGCTCTTCCTGAACTTCATTCAGGCGAGCTAAAAATTGCAAAGGAGCATAATTCCTTCAAAAATATGGGTAGAGTTACTATATGTTGAAGTTCTTATTTTCTGCACGTGGTCTGATGAAGCTTTATATTTGTACAAAGTTTAGAGAGAACAACTGCAGTCGTTTGAAAGTTATAAAATGGACATGATTTGTGATGGACAGACAACTATGGGAATATGTCTCTCAAATATGTTTCTCACCCTTGCGGGGGAGACATAATTAGTCAAAACTGGAGGAAGCCAGCACTGTTACATTGTACCCTTACCTTGGTAAGTTCTGCCAATAAAGCCAGGAGGGAACAAAATTTCCTGGCCCATCTGAGGTCTCTGGAGCTTCTATGATCTTCAAGGTCACGGCCTTGGATTCGGTATTGCCCTTGACCTGAGATACAGCTTCTGTATGTGAAAGACCCAACAGGCTTGTACCATTAACAGCTAGAAGTATATCACCTTTCTGGAAAGATACACATGCATGTAATAGAAATAAGTCAAGGAGATGTACTTTGATAATACAGTACGCGCAACGTGGAGACTTGATCTGACACGCTCTCGCGAGAAATTTTAATCTTTTCCGCGAAAGTTTAGTGGGGTTTTTGCGTGTGAAATGCGTGGGAGATGCGAGACACTCGCGAGATGCGTGACGTTAAACTCGCGAGAAAACAATTTCTTTTCACGCGAGACACGCAACTTTCGAGAGAAAGGATTAACTCCATGTATGCTCAGGTGAGTCATCGGCGTCAAACTTAATCACGCGTGACGCGTGTTTTCGAGTGGAAAGGATTAACGATTTCTATCAATTTCACAGGTCATTATATGTTGTACAGGTAATTCATTTATATTTTTACTTTGGGCCTAAAAAAGTTGTGATTCCGGTTTCCAACCGACTGGTCTTTTTTGGCGCCGACTAAAAAATTTTTAGCGGCAAAAATTACGATCGGCAATTTCAGCCATTCCAGAAATAACCGAACAAATAGACGGCATAAACCGCTCACGCTATGACGCGTAAAGCATACCAGTTTGTCGCATAGTATACAATACTGCGCAGGCTGATCCTCATATTTAGTATCAGCGTATGGAATAAGATTCCTTTCACCATTTTGTGCTCTGAGCGGCGTCCTTTGATGTCAAGGCACGAGACTGACCTATAAACGTGCTGTGTTTACGTATTTCAACAAATGCTACCGTCTTCACATTTTATTACGGCAAAGGCCCTGAATGCGTTCAGTCACCTCTAAATATGAATACATATATATTATGTTTATTAGTCCGAATACTTTGAGAATTTTTCGCGCAGCAGAATCAGTTTCTTTTTTCATATAGATAATGTGATTTTGCAACGCGGAGATCGGAATAAAAAACAAACTTCTCACCTCTTATTTTTCATTCATTCTGGTGCATTTTTAAAATCCAAACACTTTGACTATTGATCCACGACGCAAAATCATATTTACTATATTTCTTAAATAGGATGCAGCTGTGACGTATTTTTTTTTTAGCTGTCAAACCAACAGGTTTACAAATTTGCATATTTCAGCGAGTGGTTAAGCGGACGTCAATCACCTCTGAGACAGCCCATTTGCTAATCAAGTCTTTGTTGTCGCGTGCGCTTTTAATGGAAACTTGACAGCTCTTACATCAGAAAGTTTATATTGGTTAATAAGTAAACATTTCGGCACGTGCCACTTTGAGTTCAAAAGCTGATCGAAACGCTTTGATCTTTGTGACTGTTTTGACATGGATTGGGCTATTATCGGTGGCGGCTGAGCGAAAATTTTTGTCTGTGTCATCATTCTAGAATTTTGCTACTAAGTAACCTATTAACAATATTCTTTCAAACATAAGCCTCTCTAATTAACTCGCTGCGTAATTGCAACAAAATTACGCTGATCATGATTGTTTATCAACACATCCTTAATTCGTAACGGTCAAACAATACTTGCGTTGAGGATGCGATCAATTAGGTTATTCACGCACGCTTACAATGTATTAATTGAACCGTTATCAGCGTCGAAAAAAATGCATTGCGAATCGTAAAGGTATATGTATAGAAACTTGCATTTACTGTACATGTACATTGTACCTACCTGGACAAAATTCCACGCGTGATGCGAGAAAGTTTCTCGCATACATCACTCTATGAATTTCACGCGAGATGCGAGGAATTTTCTTGCGTGGAACGTGGCGATTTTCAAACACGCGAGGAAGTTTAGTGTGAAATGCGTGAGAGTTGCGAGAGAATCTCGTGGATTTTAATCCCTTCCTCGCGATTTTAAGTGTCACGCGAGAGCGTGTCAGATCAAGTCTTCACGTTGCGTGTACTGTATATCTATTTCAGTATTTATATCTTAAACACATCTGCAGTATGTTCCAAACTGTCATAATCCAACATAACTTGAAGAAGTTCCCCTGTAGTGTTCAGTTATACAAAATGGTAATTTTCTAGCATCACATTTAAATGTCTTTTGCCAGAGCAAACGACAAAGAACTGAAACAATAACACAATAAATTTATCTGCCTGGCTCTTGATGCCAAATAACAGAAATTCTACTATGTGGTTAACGTTTTCCCTACTGAATGCATAGGAAGCAGCATCGTGTGAGAATTTGTGATAATTCATGTTGCTAACGTCAAGACATGCCGATTTTGCACCTTGATGATGCCGAATGTAAACATTTGCTTCTGTCGACATACGCCTAAAAACTAGTCCTTTAGAAAATTTGTAATATACTTGTATTTTCATTTTGTATGATGTTAGAATCGAAATATTTCTTAGACTGCACACCTCTGCTGTGGTCCCATGCTTTATACAGCCTCTTTTGTTCTTTGGCATCACTCATTTCAATGGCAATGACTTTAATTAGTGAAATATTGTTAGCTTGCATACCTTAATATTGCCTGATTTGCCGAGGCAGCCCTGAGGATTAATGTTTGTAACAAATATGGGTGTGTCACCTCTGGGGCTGCACATGCCTCCTGCTACACTAATGCCTAATGATTCCATTGGTACCTAAAAACATAACAGAACATAATATAACATATTCATCACATAATGTTGTTCTTAGCTTTATTAACCCTTAACTTTCTTAATGCCCCTATTCCACACAGACCACGAATCGCCAAGAATTGATAAATTTTAGGATTCGTAGGTGAATCGTAATCACTTCCTGAAGTTCTTAACTGAATTGTATATATTCATACTCAGTTCTTGCAATTTTTGAGCAATTGGGAATTCGTGGCAAAAGTTTTGAGCTGTTCAAAATTTTGACAACGAACTCCCGATTCCAAAAATTCGTAGTTAATTCGTAACAAATTCTGAGTGCATTCTTAGGCCTCATAACTGAGCCGTAATCGATTCGGAGGCATTCTTAGGTGTTCTCAACTCGTTCGGGGATTCGTGAATTTGTGCTTTGACGCATTTGCGCACAGTGAAGACTCCAACCAGCCTCTGGACGCATGCAATTATCTACCCAGCGAACAAACGACGCCGTACTGGCATCGATGAGACGTCACTACGTCGCATTGACCTTAGTACGACGTCATGTGCCTGGTGGGTAGAGAATTCATTTTCTTATGATTCATACTTAATATGTGCGTACAGCAAAGGCTCTGATCAGGCTTGGGGCATTTTTGTACCTATCTTGAGAGAAAATCCCATGGATTTTTCGAGAATAGTCACAAATTCATTTTATTTGTACCGGATTCGTGCGTGCATTTGGTGTATTCTTAACTGGTTCGTAACTAATTCTAAACGTTCGCGCAGTATTTTGAAGGAGATTCTTGTAAATCGTACTGAATTCTTGACAATATTCGTGCTAATCCAGTCAAATCCCACGAATATTCGTAACCCTATCGTACCTGTATTGTAACTGAATCGTAGAGCATCTCGAATTGGACCAGAAAATTTACAATCCCCACAAATCCTAATATTTATCAATTCGTGGCGATTCGTGGGATTCATGGTCTGTGTGGAATAGGGGCATAACCATTAAAGTACCAACACAAAAAAAGATGAAATTTACATCTTAAAAAGTTCAAAAAGTGTTTTGTCCAAGCTATACCACAGTGAAAATTCAAAGACTAAAGGGCAAACAGTGAAGATTTAAATGAGGCTGCTCATTATGACCATCTTATCTGGATCTATGCTTTTTTTACAAATTAAACTACGATGATGTGCATAAGTATTGGGACACTTTAAATAATTAATTTTCCATTTGTTCCAAATGGAAAATTAATTTTTTAGGTGTCCCAAAATATAGGCACATTATAGTACATCTATTTTCATTTCTTGTGCTAATGCTGATAATAACTTTCAACTAAGCTAGTTTGTCCAGATCTTAGTGTCTTCTGGCTCAGTACAGACAATTCTACAGGCTTAAGTGAAAGAAGAAGGGAAAAGTTAGATGAAAGGTGAGATGGGGAGCAGTGTTAGGGGCTAGATGGGAATAGGCTTTGCTGGAAAAGCAGAGTCGGCTGTGGATCAGGGCCTGGTGGGCAATTATTGTTACAAAGTCTTCAGTAGTGCCCCCATAACCTTGCAAGATCTTGGGATACACTAGACCAAGTTCCTATAAAATGCTGATATTGAGATAACTTACTTTATTAATGCTGATGATAAGCTCTTGGCATTTTTTGCACATGGCCCACTGTGACTCCTCAATACTGAAATTACTGACTGCGGCTGAGGTAGATCGTATGATATCAGGTGTCTGAGGTCGACTCTTACGAGATATCACAAATTGCACTTTCTCCGGACTAGACTGAAATAAGGAAAATAGCAAATCATTCCCTATTCACTGAATATATCCAGACATTCCCAACTATTGAATAATGGAATATCCTTTGTTAACAATGTTTGCAAAAAGCATACATAGCCAGAACGGCTCTCTGGAATAGTCCAAAAATATTTCTGTATGACTGAACCAAAGGAAAATGCCAACAACTTAGCATACATGCAAGGAAGTCAAAGCCATGACATGACAGTATTCTGTGAAGTTTGAACAGGGTACCAAAAATATTCTGTACTGGCTTAAAACTCAATAAAATTTTCACAAAAATGTTTGGTTGTCTCATTAGAAGTGCCTTGCCAATGTGGTTTCTGTTCAGATTCTTCAACATACTTTTGTTGACAATGACAAAAATAATCCAAATTTCTCCAGCTTAATTTTGTTTTTAACACGAGAATAAGTTTTTACTAGAAATGTGTCCATAGGGCACTGATGCCCCCGCCTAGTGCCTTGAGTAAGATGGCGCTTTAAATAAGGTACTGGGACTTGAAGGATAACCAAGTCCCTAGAGGCAGACATGTAAATTATAAAAGGGAAAATCAAGGAACCATGAAACACAGGTCAAAATGACTTATAGCTATCCTGCAGTCAAACCTCAGACACGAATATGACACAAACATGTTTTCATTGTAGCCTATTTACATAGTTTAAGTGCTTACTGTGGCCTTAACCTTCAACCTGGTGACATGTTCCTTGTGTGCAACAAATTGTCTTTGCAAAACAGCTGAACTCCCACTATGCAGGACAAAGTTATGTGCTGGATTGAACAGGTTTTGACTGTAGCCTATGCACAAAGTTAAAGTGCAGACTGTGACCTTGTCCTTTGAGCTAGCGACATGGTTCTTGCACTTAGCACATTGTCTTGCCATGAAAGCTATTTATGCATTTTGAAATTCCACCATGCAGGACAAAGTCATGGCCCCGATACAGAAATGTTTTCACTATAGCCTATACACTAGGTGACCATGACCTTTGAGCTAGAGACATGGTTTTTACACGACATGTCGTCTTGTCATGATGATCAGTTCTGCCCAATAATTTTGAAATCCCACAATGCAAGACAAACTTATGGACCGGACATAAACATGTTTAACCGAAGCATATGCACAATGTTTAAATGACCTTTGAACTAACCTTGACAATGAACTAACACTATGCAGGAAAAAGTTATGGGCCAGACACGAACATGTTTCACAACAGCCAATGCACAAGTGTGACCTTGACCTTCAAGCTAGTGACATGGTTCTTGCATGCGACACATCGTCTTGTCATGATGATCATTTGTGCCAAATGATTGTCAAATCCCACCATGCAGGACGAAGTTATGATTTGCACACAATTCTGGAAGGTATAAACACACACACACACACACAGAGGGTTAACTCTATATGCCCTTCCTCCATTTCATGGAGGGGGGCATTAAAAGTGGAAACATATGATACACAAGTACACACCCGCCTTGTACTTGTTCAGACATGAAGGCAAAATTTAGACGGTACAACAATATGATCAAAGGTATGTATAAACAGCAGACCTCTTTATAACACCTTACTAAAGAAATTAAATAACGTAAGCAAGCTAACCTGTATCACATATGCTGCATGTTCCTGTGTACTATATGCAACATCAACACTATTTATCTCCAGTACTCTGTCATCAGGGTGTAACCGGCCATCCAGGGAAGCTAGGCTTCCTGGTACCTGAAACACAAATATAATCTTCCTATTTTACATAATCATTATTTTTATTATGTCACACTGTATATGACAGTATAGACAGGTAATACTAAATCAGACACACAAGTACATCTACTGACATCATCAACCATATCTCTGGAATTTAACTCTGCACAAAAACTTTCCTTTCCCATCTACTGTATTTATTTGTTTATAAGACAGGGATTTTCTCCTTATAGATGATCCCAACTTATGTAAACTGGTCCTGTGTACTTCTCTTGTAAGACAGATTTTTCCTATCCATAAAAATTACCAAAAATCTAGATCTGTCTTGTAAGACTTGTCTTCTATTTGAATATAGTAGACACTTTTACACTTCTTTCTCTTGTGAAGCAAATCGCTTTGAAACCTTGCTGAGTTTACTGGCACCCTTGTATAAGACCAATAATAATTACAGTAAATGAATGCATTATTTTCTTTGACTTAGCTTACTTACCAAACTGAGAATATAAACACCCTGACCATTTCTGAAATATATAAATAGAATATGATAATACAAGTTTAAGTTATTATCATGACAAGACAAAACATTTAGGTACTGTTTACTCCATTTAATCACAAAATGAATATGTACTGTGGAATCTAATGAAGCAATTTCAAAGTAAAACAGTATCCATTCATGGCCAGCAACTCTTCCATAATCATTTTTTGCTGCCTTTCTAAATTGGGATCAATCTTTAAAAGAAATTCTTTCTTTTCATTCAGAGTAGAACCCATTTTAAAAGGGCTCCATCATCCATAAAGCAAACAAGAAGGTACAATATTTGTTCCCCTTTTCAGAAATGGCAGAAAAACATGGAGGTGTATCCACACACCATAAGTCTATCCAATAACATGTAAAATAATTAAAATACTGTATTCCTCATTAGCACACATGCTCTAATAAGTGCACACCCTAGGTCATTTTGGAGAAGCATTCTATGCATCTTATTAAGCAGTCATAAGCTGACTATTTTGAGACAGACAGGTTTGATTTGTACTTTACTGTGCATTTTACAGAATAACTCTTTAATGACAATTTTTAAGGTATAATAGAATTTCCAAGTGCACTGTGTGCTTATTACAGGCCATAGTCGGCTACCGTGACTTTTTACACAACCTTTAGTAGCATTTCACAAGCCATAATCATGCTCATCAATGGTGTAGTATTGTAGCTCCTCTGGAGCAGTGTGTAAGTAGGACAAAGAATACTGAGTCAGGTGTCTCAGTTAGGCAATCAACTGTTGAAGTAATCAGCAAGACCTTCAATCTGATGCACGTCCTACTACACATCATGCAATAAACATTTTGAAGCGCTTGTAGATCTTATCTACAGCACTGAACACTTGACTACATGTGACATATGTTGAAGGCTTGCAGATCTTATCTGAAGCCCCGAACACTCGACGTCTCAGCTTTTGCATGCAGTTTAGGTGACAATTTTGAAATTAACATAAATTGTTTATTTCAAGCAATGACTGATAGTTTAAGGCAGCTTAAAACAAGAAATGCTGGGTACAAAAATCTCAGTGTCACATCCTATTGTGTGAACATTTTAAGGCACAACAATGCTCATACCTTTTTCCCACCAGTTTAATGCCCAGTTGTTTGCCCTTCACTTTCTGTAATGTTATCTTTAATATTTCTGAAATGGGAAAGTACAAAATTTACTGTCACTAACAAAAAGATAGTGTCAAGCAAAGCATAAGAATGCAAAAAGATTTTGCTTCTTACTACTGATGACCAGGGCTATCACTCAACCTTCATTTCAAAATTCCCTGATTTTTCTCAATTTTCCCCTTACTTGTTTCCAGTTTTTAATACCTTTTAACAAAGCGTAAAGTCAATTATAATCTTTCCTTTAAGAATGCTAAAGGTATTACTTTGATAATGGGGCTTTAAGGTCAACATGAATATTTTAAATGGAAAATGAAGCTTTACAACTTATGTACAGATAAGGCTGTACAACCCAAACCGGAAGCATTTTATTGTTTTCTTGGTGATTTCACTATTACCGAAAATTTGATTTTAAAGTCTCATAAGTCCTATTGGTGTTAAAAACGTGTAAACACAAATGAAAAGTGATTCAGCCTACATATTTGGTGATAAAATGTGGCTTGCTGTGCACATATTGAGTCATACATCTAGCAAAAAGTAGAGGGAGCAGGTTTTTGAAAACGGCAAATTGCTCTACAAAAAAAAATTGTCATTTTCTGGTTTCCCGTCCAGGCATAATACGGAACTATAAGCAGGATAGTGAATGGGTCTCCACTCATGTACATTGTATTTTTACCATTTTATACACACTTACTTAGGTCATATTAGTTGCCAACTAAAATGACCCAAATCAATTTTCAAAACCTTTTTATGTGAAAATCAAGGACATTATACTCAATTAAAGTTGGCTAATCACGGTCGTTTACTATGATGAAGCTGTGGAAAGAGTTTGTAGCGATACCGCATGATGAAATATTTCATCATTGATAGAGCAATGGGGCCTTTAAAACAAGAATGGATACAACTACAAGGGATGCAAATCCTTTTCTGCTACAGTGGCTTTTCTTTTTGGGGTTTCAAAAGGGTTAAAGTATATCCATACACTTTGATTTCTGTACCTTCTTTTTCAATTGGTCTGTCTTCGTCAACTTTTTCTCTGTACACTGTGAGACGACAGACTGGGAAATAATGGCACAGGGCTCTCTTGGCAGTATAGTGAGTGGCCTGAGTCAGATCTTCACTGTTTACCTAATTATAGTAAAAAACAAATAGAGCACAAAAAGAATTCCATTTAATGCTGTCACACCTGTCTGTGCACTGTCACAGAAATGGAGCTGAATCTGAGAACATGACATAAGTTTATGTCACTGACATCTGCTAGTCAAAGCATCACTAAGCGTAATCACTGTATTTGTATTTTTTGCTGAAAAAAATGTGAGAAGCTTTTTCAGCAAAAAGTGTCAGTTTTTTCTTCTGCAAACTGTGTTGTTAACAAATGACATTGTTTGTTTTGAACGACCGGACCTTGATCATAATATCTGAAGTGAAGTAGCAGTGTTACATTAATTTTGCTATTATGACTCACAACATAATAATTACAACAGCACACAATAATATGTCGCCATTGATGACAGCCATATTTAATGTGAAACATTTTTCTAATCCTAATATATAAGAACTGGTTGTATGATAATCAGAAGCTTTACAATCTTAGATAAATGTAATTTTTTCTTCATTACTGTCAGAGCTCTAGATAAGAGGGAGTATTTGGTGATAATTAGGGATAATTTTAGTTAATTCCCCATAAAAACATATGTTGTGACCCCTCATATGAACGGTTCAGATGAGGGGTCACAACATATGGTTTTGATGAGAAATAAAAAAAAAATATCATCAGATACTCCTTTTTATCTAGAGCTCTGACTGTTCTCGTTAATCTTCTTTTATTTTGATATTCCTACCTCCAATATTTGGTCACCAGGTCGGAGACGATCATCTTTGGCCACATCACTCCCTGGAACTACTTCTTGTATCACGATGCATGCCTGCAGTTCAGAAGTACATTTTACCAGTAAGCAATATATATGGGTCAGGATCATCAAGAGGAGCCTCAGTTATGATATACATGTACCATAAATCAGTTAATTATAATTAAAATTATCACAAATTGCTTATGGTCCCACCCACCATAAATTCAGAGCTTCACTGACATTTCCTTTTTTTTATTTTCGGCAAAATAAACATTTACAAATTTTTCAAGCTTACATTCATGTTGATGTAACTTGTAAGTAGTACAGAGTGCCACTATGGCCTCGTTCTTGAGGCCATAGTGGTGTCCTTAGTTCAAAAGCCATATTTATCACAAATGAGCCACGACGCGAGAAAACCAACAAGGTGGTCGTGCGCCCAGTGCAGACTCAGATCAGCCTGGGCATCCGCCCAGTCTGATCAGAGTTTTCGCTGTCCAGATGGAGGTAGCTCAGTCCCTTAGCTAACCTTTAAGCGCTTAGCGAATATTCTGACCAGACTGGGCGGATGCCCAGGCTGATCTGAGTCTGCGCAGGGTGTACATCAACATTGTTGGTTTTCTCGTGTTGCGGCTCAAATGTTCAAACATCTCAACCCTTTGAATGATGGAATCTCCATCTTCGAATTTGGTCGAGTTCATTTGTCTTGTTGGCAGACAAATGATAAAACAGGGTGCCAGTCTACACTATTTTGCCAAGAATTTTGTTTAATTATTTGTTAAAACATACCATATTAATCCTATTAACCCTTAATGCGCCAAAAAGTAGAAAACAAAATTTACGTCTGCAGAATTTTAAAAAAAGTCTTGTCCAATTGAGAATTGAGAATTCGAACACTAGAGGGCAAACAGTGTTAATTCAGACCTCATCTGGATCTACACTGTTTGCCAATTCAACAATTTTAATGTTTGGCGCTTTAAGGGTTAAATGCCACAAAGTGTTGCATTTGACAATAGGGGATGTTGTTATTCAGAGCCTAAAGAGAAGTAAATCAAGCTCTGCCAAAATACTTCTGATAAGCAATATTATGATGAATGGATATCAGAGCCCTAGATAAAAGGGAGTATTTGGTGATAATTAGGGATAATTTTTGTTAATTCTGGATAGAAACATATGTTTTGACCCCTCATCTGAACCGTCTCGACGAGACGGTTCAGATGAGGGGTCACAACATATGTTTCAATGAGAAATAAAGAAAATTATCCCTCAATTATCATCAAAAACCCCTCTTATCTAGAGCTCTGGATATACTTAAAAGCAGTTCTACTATTTCCCTTCTTGTGCCTTCCTTCTCAACAGTGGTCGACCCCATTTACAGGAATTCATGTTGTTACCCTTTGTAAAACTGATGGAAAACTTGAATGTTGGCAAGTCAATAAAACAAGAAGCAGGGTGTCTTTATTAGAGAGTATGGGTGTTTATTAGGAGCAATACATGGATGATGGATGACTCACTATTTTACCTCCTTTTTAACAGTATTTCAGTCATATCAGGATGATGGGTGGGTGATAATGAAAGGCTGTTCAATGGAACTCTGTTTATGATTGAAAAGATTCCGGCCTACAGCCGGGCTCGAGCCCGGGACCTCTAGATCAGCAGGCCACAGCTTAACCAACTGAGCTACCGGGCCTCCTGAGAATAATACAGTATTTTATTTCTCCTTTACGATAAACTTTCATATTTACAATAAAATCTGTTATGCTTTGCAGACAAAATGCAAATGTTCCAACTGATCTGCAAAAAAAAAATCATTTTTCCCCAATTCAAACGAAACAATTTTCTTAAATGAAGGTGTAAACTGTATGTAAATTTCATTGAATACAAACTTGATATGACAAAATAACTGCATGAAAAGAACCCTATAAATAACTTTCTCTGCATGCAAGAAAACTGCATTAAATTTGAAGCCATTCAAAATGCTTAAGGAGTACAGATACACCGTCACAATTTTTTAAGAAAGGGAGACAGCTTTAGTGACTTCCTGTTTGCTTCCCCAGACCAAGTAGCCATTCCAAAGTGGGGTCAACTTAAAAGGCCCTTTTAAGAGTTGACCCCTTCTGAGAAGGGAGGCAAAAATAAAAACGACAGAGTTGTTTCCCTTGAAAAAGGACCAATTTACCTTATGTTCAAGATGGCAAATATTAACATGAAATGTAAAAATCAATGTCCACTAATGATCTTCACTTTAATTGTAGGCTGTTGTGCTATACAAGAACACAGGAAAACAAAATGAGCCATAACAAGAAAAACCAACAGAGTGGCATGTGCGCTCAGCTAACACTCAGATCGGCCTGGGCATCTGCCCAGTTTGATCAGAGTCTTTGCTGTCCGCATGGAGCTATCTTAGACCCTCGGCTAGCCTTTAAGCGCACAGCAATGACTCTAATCAGACTGAGCAGATGTCCAGGCTGACTCGAGTCTTTGCTGGGCTCACATGCCACTGTGTTGCTTTTATCGTGTCGCGGATCATTTAACATGCTGTATGCTGCCTGGGCAGCTGCCAAGTTTGATCAGACTTTTCGTTAAGCTCTCGAAGGGTAGCTAAGAGCCTAAGCTACCTCCATGCGGACAGTGAAGACTCTGATCTGACTGGGCAGATGCCCAGGCGGATCTGAGTCTGCACTGGGCGCACAACCACATTGTTGGTTTTCTCGTGTTGCGGCTCAAATGTCATTCTATATTTTCCCACTGCATAATCTCCTTTTTGCAGTTCTGTAAATTTTGACAAGCAAAAGAAATCAGGGCTGTAAAATGAGTAGGAGTGAAAATTAAATAAAGTTGACAAGTTCCAATATTTTTTCTCCAGTCTCATGTCATGCTAAACTTTCCATACAAAAAATTTATGCGCTCCAAAATGTAACAGGAAAGAGACCATTAGGAAATGTTTCTAACAGCACATCTAATGCAAGATTCAATTCTAATGCAGGATGGCAGCAGTGTTATGACAGATTAAAACTGACTAGCCTTTGAAATTAATAAAAGAAGCATCTGAGCATATCACTAAAACAGTGTTGGGGAAGTTCATAAAATTCTTCTTTTTTTTTTTTTTTTGATTTATTATGACATACAAGCTTCATTGAATTTATTAGTTTGTCTTTATTTACATGGCTTTCTGCTACCCTATTGTGTATATGTGTGTGTATATGTCTGTGTGTGGTTTCCTTTCATGCAGCCCCTTTATCATGATTTTTGGGGGGCCCATAGAAATACAAAGCCTTATAAGTGAATTTATATACCCTATTCCCTGCACACATGCTCTAATAAGTGCACACTGGCATCTTTTTAGAAGCATTATTTTTCCTTATTAAGTGCACATAGTTCCCTCCCAAAGGTTGTATTTCACCTGTAAAGTTATGCGGACTGTTACGAGGTAGATATGCCCAAGTTTCAGTTCATATGTCAAAGCTGGACATAAAAGAAGTTGCTAAGGATAACACAGAGATGATCTTTTTATTTCACATTGAAAACATGATTGTGACCCCTCATTAGAACCGTTTCAGAGAAGCAGTTCTAATGTGGGGTCTCGAAGCTTTTGTTTTTCTATGAATACTGAAACTTATGTCTAAATTATCCCTGTTACTCCTTCTTATCTGGAGCACTGATATGTGTCTGTGCACTTAATCATGGGAGTAAAACCAATTTGGCTACCTGCGCTTTCAACCCAGCCTGTACTATACACCATGGCTTTCGACCTAGAATACGATCGTAAGCATTACCAATAATGGTAAATGTATCGTTAATGGCTGTTGACCGAGCTGATACTGCTGTCAACTGTCTCGTTCAACAGCCACTTTTGCATGTATGGTAATTGACTGACTCGGTCAAAAGCATAGGAAGGAAAATTGGTATTACCACTGTGTTAATACAAGGACTCTTTTAATTTTTAAAGTAAAAATTAAATTTCTAAGCGCACTGTGTGGTTTTAACAGAATGATGCTTTAATGACAATTTTTGTAGTAAAAATGAAATTTTTAAGCGCACTGTGCACTTATTATGGCGAAAACAATATACCATATACATGGTAATTTTTGCGGGTTCAAATTTTTGCGGTTTAGGATCAAAAACATAAATCTTAATTTTCGTGATTTTTATTTTTCGTGGACAAGGACACGTGCAAAAAGTAAAACTGTTTGTTTCTCACTTGAGCCACGTCGTTCATTAACCTGATTATTAAGGTTAATGAAAGAACTAGTTCAAGTGAAAAGTACCAGAATTTATCGAAGCAAACGGAACAAAATATATGGACACTGTGTCTATTGAAGATACTTTGTCAGAAACAGGATATTATTTCGCGATTTTAATATTTGCGGTTTCCAAGTGACAGCAAAATACCGCGAAAAATGGAACCCGGGAAAATTACAGGGTATAAGGCATTTCTTTGTGTAGTCTCAGCCACATCTTGATAGCATCATATCCAAATCAGCATTATATGAGTAGCATCTACTTTATCTTTGGGCACATTCAATATAACTACTTGGGTAAACCTTAGCAATACCCTGGTATTCCTGGAAAGTGCTCATGTTTACCCAAGTAATTATGCAGAATGTGCCCTTTGTTTCAAAATTATCAAAGAAGAGAACTCCTAGAGGTACTTACAAGAGGTGTATCACAGCCTCCCACAATACTGATGCCAAGATCAGGTTGAGCTCGAGGTATTTCTATTGTAGACACTTCTCCTGGCAATACTGGGTTTTTACCTGTGGACAAAAACAAAGAAATGCTTCTAGTAGCAATACCAGAAGTTTCTGTCCCAACAGCAACTGGGCATTAACGGGACCAAAATGATCCTAAAATTTCGAACAGCCGAAAATCCGACAATTTTTGTTAAAAAATTCTTAGAAAGTGGATTTTATACATATTACATGTAATGGATCCAAATGATACTTTGTGAATGGCAAATGTTGTAGACCCTGATCAAACTGCTCCTTTGATCTGGGTCTACAATGTTTGCTCAGACTTGTCTGTCCAAAGATTTAGGGCCATTATGGTAATATATCTAATTCAACTTGCTTCCAATTTCTCTGTGATGAACCATTTTGGACCAACTCAGTCTGGTCTACATCTACACAGTTGGCACTAGAACAAATGTTGCAATACGAAGGAATTTTGTGGTATATAAAGACATGTTACAGTTTCTCTTGTGTCATGAACCACAGTTTAGTTACCTAAATGCCTGTCATTGAGAAGAAATTGACATCTATCTATGTCCTATCTGCTCAGAATACCAATCAGCTGATACTACATACACTGTAAAAATTCTAAACATTGGCACACCACAAGCAGAGCCCTAGATAAGAGGGAGTATTTGGTGATAATTAGTGATAATTTTTGTTAATTCTGCATAAAAACATATGTTGTGACCCCTCATCTGAACCGTCTCTATAAGACAGTTCAGATGAGGCTATAAGACGGTTCAGATGAGGGGTCACAACATATGGTTCCAATGAGAAATAAAAAAAAATTATCCCTCAATTATCATCAAATACCCCTCTTATCTAGAGCTCTGCACAAGTAATGATCATATTGGTCCTAAACACTGAGTAACCTAATGACCCTAAATATTCGGACAGATAGGTCTGCACAAACAATGTAGACCCAGATCAAACTGCTCCTAAAGGTGTGTAAAATCCACTTTCTAAGAATTTTCCGAACAATAATTGTCGGACTTCCGGGTGTCCGAAATTTTAGGGTCATTATGGTAGTATGGTTCTACAATGCAGTTATGTGTCCTAAAGATGCAGACAGAATGGCAGGCAGTGTAGGCCTTGAGAAGACAACATTTACTCCTTCAGGACCTATCTGTCCCCTAACTACTTAGAATTTTTATGGTATATTCACTGACATCAACAATTTCAGAAACTGACGGTGTACCATCTTTGAATTTTGGACAGAACCCTTGTTTCCTACCAGGGGATAATATACGATTATTTGGTTGGCAAACAGTGCAGACCTGGCCCCAAGGTTAAACAAGAGGCCCACGGGCCACAAAGCTCACCAGATCTCTAGCTCAAAATTGCTATCAAAATTACTGTCACATTTGTACAGCCTAATACAAAATATTCAACTACAAAGTCTCAGTCTGAAAGTCTGTTGAGTTGATAACAAAATATATAACTATTTTCCATATTTTGATTGCAGTAAATGCCATTTTTCAATTTTCCCCATTATAAGTCAATGCAACTCTAAGTTGCCATAGCAACCAAACGAAAGAGCCGATTTTGTAAGTTGTTTTTTTCCATTATTTTTGCATTTTGGTTTCCATGACAACCAGTAAATGAGCAGTGGGTTCAAAAACAATAAAGCTAATAGAAGACTTCTTAAAGGAACATTTCTATAAAAGTTATGTCAACATATCTGCAATGGCTAGGCAGTAAATGCCATTATTCAATTTTCCCCATTATAAGTCTATGGGAACTCTAAGTTGCCATAGCAACCAAACTAAAGGACAGATTTTCATAAAAAACACAAACTTTCAATACCCCAGCCTAAGGATACTACAGATGAAATCTGGGCCTTGTCGGCACAGTGGTTACAGAGGAGATAATTTTTAAGTACTTTTTCCATTTTTTTTTTTCATTTTGGTTTCCATGGCAACCAATAAAAGGGGCACTGGGCCAAAAACATACAGCTGATAGAAGACTTCTCAATGAACATTTCTATAAAAGTTTTGTCAACATATCTGCAATGGCCTGGCAGAAAATGTCATTTTTCAATTTTCCCCATTATAAGTCTATGGGAACTCTAAGTTGCCATAGCAACCAAACTGAAGGGCAGATTTTCATAAAAAACACAAACTTTCAATCCCCCAGCCCAAGGATGCTACAGATGAAATTTGGGCCCAATCGGCCCAGTGGCTTCAGAGGAGATGTTGTTTAAAAGTGTTGACGGACATACGACGACGGACGACGACGACGACGACGGACACTGCCTATCCTATAAGCTCCCCCGGAGCCTTCGGCTCTGGTGAGCTAAAAACTTTTTTCTTGCTCAACTCAGCTGAGCATGAAATTTTCTCTGCTGATAAATATGAAAATGCCAACTACTGTTGTGAGCATGAAATTTTCTCTGCTGATAAATATGAAAATGCCAACTACTGTTGGCATTTTCATATTCATAAGCAAAGAAAATTTCATGCTCAGCTAAACTGAGCAAGAAAACAACTGTACTTATCAATAATTTGCTGTTTGTTAACAGGTAAATTTTCATGCTCAGCTGAGTTGAGCATGAAAAAAGTTTTATAACCTCGGGGCCTGGTTAGGATCTACAAGTTTTATGGCTTAAGAGTTCTTGTCCAAATATGTAGGGTAAACACAGTGCTTTGTCTACTGTAAGCAACATTATTATCAGATTTCTATCTCTGAATGACAAATGAACTGAATAGCGATACATGGAAGTAGATTTGATGAGGCATTGTCTGAATACAAAGCAGGACAGTTGTGACCTGGCAGTTTAGATGCTTGGCGTTTGACTATCACCGCAAGAGACATAAAAATGTGCAAAGCCATGTCCTGTTAATCTTAGTTTAAACAATATTTTATTTCCATATAAACAACAAAAACAATAAACATGAATTCACTGGGATTAGACAGCAAGCAAGAGCTTAAAGACGCCTTATAATGGCCCAACGTAGCCCATCATTGCACATGACTGAGATCTTGTAGTTACAAACATAATGGGTTTGTGCTCCAAAAATGTCGCTTTTCTGTGTGAACAAGATGATATACAGTACTTTTCACTATTAAAGTCAGGGGCGACAACTCTAGTGTTAATTCAACTTGACTCAATAAATCTTGCGTCCATCAATATGCTGTGGTCTGTTCGACCGCTCATAAAAAAGTATCCTCTTTCATATTTGAGCCGCGACGCGAGAAAAGCAACAAAGTGGTTGTGAGCCCAGCGCAGACTCAGCTCAGCTTGGACATCTGCCCAGTCTGATCAGACTCTTTGCTAAGAGCTTAAAGGGTAGCTAAGGTTCTATGCTACCTCCATGCGGACAGCGGAGGCTCTGATCAGACTGGGCGGATGCCCAGGCTGATCTGAGTCTGCTCTGGGGGCACAACCACTTCGTTGGTTTTCTCGTGTCATGGCTCATTTACAGGGTAAGTGGTGGACGGCGGACTGACAGACAAAGAATCCAGGATGGTGACTGATCGCAACAGCTCAAAAACATCTTGTGCACAGGTGAGCTGAAAACAGCCAAAAGCATAGCTAAGAATAGTTAAATTTCTCAATATTATTCAGGTCTAAATCTTTTACTGAAAGCTTATTTTCTATTTTTGTTGGAAGAAGTCTTGGAACTTTTAAGATAACAATTTAAGAGCCATTTTTCATCCTTTTGTCATGCTAATCTTCTGATAGGATCTGATATATTTAGTCTATATGTCATTCTTCATCAAAATACAGCTAATATAATTGATTGAAGCAGTCTGGAGACAGAGATAATCAAACAATTGCCATTCTGACCAAGACAACCAAACTGACATTTAAAGCCATTTATGCGGGACAAGAAATGACCACCTAAAGTACATTTCAGAAAAAGGCTTGTAATTATATCTGCAGTACTAAGGCAGTACGAACCAATTTTCAATCTTCTCATTGAAAGTCAAAGCCACCTAATAAGGTGCATTTTGAAACCGAAGTACTCAGGAATTTGTATAAATACAAAACTCAGAGTTCTCCCTCTCCCATCCTTAGAGATGTGACAATAAAAATCTGGTCATGATAGCTCTTGTAGTTTCAGAGGAAATGTCTGATTAGGTTTACAATGGGCAGGTGATGGAAGAACGACCGATGGATGGACAACAGGGACCTCACCACCACCTTTACTATAAGCTTCCATGAAGCTTTTGGTTAATTGGAGCTAAAAATGGCAGAAAAACATTCAGGTGTACCTATATATAAAAGTAACTTAAAAAAATTGTCCCTAAATATGACCACAGCAAATGTTGTAGAATGGTTATCAGTCTGTTAAATGGCACAATATACAATGCTTTTATGAAGAGCTTACACCCATGAATGCTTCATGGAGCTGTGTTTCAGTAATATGTATACATACTGCCTCATTTTGTTTCGGCTCTACCCAAGCAATGCCATCACCATGCATTAATTATTATCCAAAATATTGATAACATAATAAGTTACAATAAATGTTTTCAAATTTTAAGAAACTGATATTGCTCCTTGAAAATATGTCAAAATCTGGATGGTGGCAGGTTTGCTCAGATACTTAAGATGTATAGTTACATTTCCATGTTCTTCTATCATTTTTACAATGGGGAACAACTTTTGTAACTTCCTGTTTGCTTCCCTGGATGACGAAAACCATTCCAAAATGGGATCTACTCTTAAATGAAAGAATTTGCTCCTAATGGAGAAAATTGTTTTCTCTAAGAATTTACTTCCATTTAGGAAGGATGCAAGATAAAAATGGTGAAGTTGCTTCCCCTGAAAGTGTACCCATTTGCCTTAGTTCTATCCCAATGTTTACTGTTGTTATGGTAACAGGGGAGAAATTGTAGGTCTTTAGATAATAGATAGTTAGTATTCAGTGTGTAACAGGAAAACCATAATAAGAATCAGACAGAACTATAATAAGGATCACTCGCCTCTAAAACTGTGCAATTTTGTGCTGAAATGGGCTGTGAAACAACAGGAATTCTCATGAGAAAATTCTGATAGTGGTGTTAACTCAAACTTGTTTGGATGTTCTGCAATGTTCAATTAAAGAGGCACACTCAAAGAGTCAGAAATCAGTGCAGTAAATGCAATGATACCAAAATTTATGAAGGTACTGCTCCATGAGTCTGCTATGATTAAACAAACACCACATAACGCAGGGCTGCCTGTTGTCTTTGAGGTTCATTATTAAGCCCACAGGGCACTGTATTATGCCCATAGGCAGATGTATATCATGCACAATCTTTTCAATCCAATAAACCAGAAAATCCACACCCAGAGCGCCCAGTGGTATCAGCGTGGTGGTTGATTACTGCAGCATTCCTTTTGTACCCAGTGATAGTGACCCCACTATACAAAGAGGACTGGACAAACAAACATAAGCAGTGTCAAAAATGATTTTGCAAGATACATTTCAATAATTACTTTAAGTTTATGAAAACAAATACAAAGAGTATCAGAAACATTCTAAAACTAATTTCAAAGCTTCAAAGGTACATAAAACATAAGTTTAAGACCATTTTTGGATTTAATACAACATCGAGACAGAGAAATTGAATCATGATCTTAAGTTTTATTACTTTAATCTGCTCAGCCAATCTCCCTTATGACTTACACAGAGCAGAAGATACCAGCAGTTTTTGGATAGCTCTAGATATATACTTTGAGGGGTGCAATTTCTGATATCTCAATAAATTATTCATTTTATCCAAAAACAGAATGACAAATTAATCAGGGTCCTATGACTGGTCTGAGGCCCTGATCAGAGATCTAGTAATAAAATGTTTGGTGGTAAAATAGGAAAACGAGCCCAATTTTTGCAAGAATTTTGTTGAAATTTAGCTTGCCTTTTAATCTGTTTTATGTTGCCTTTTTGCCCTGGAAGCCTTTTGTCCAAATAGCTACAGTATCATATTTTTCTCGATTATTAAACAGGTTTTTTCCCCACCCAAACCAATCCCAAAATATCTAGATCCATCTTATAAGATGGATCTAGATTTTTAGGATTGTTTTAGCTTGAAATAACCCCTCTCATAGCAGAATTTCATAAGACTGACTAAGATATTCAAGGTCATTCTAGAGCTGGAAAAAACACCCTTATTATAACCAGAGAAATACGATGCTGCTGTTGAAAGTCAACGTAGCAGTATTAAAATGTCATTTCCTGTCTCTAGAAACTGCCTCCTGGCTACAGACATACTCTTCTGAGGGTTTGAATTTTATGTTTCCATTAAGTTTTATGAGAAATTACTGGTCTCATTTCACAAACTTTTTCTGGTGTTATTTCGAAGGGAAAAACCCTCATCCTCCATCTTATAACCAAATAAATACCGAATTAAACTTTGAAAATAGGCAGTATTTGGTTTTTTGCTTTATCATAATATGATTCTTTAGGACCCACAGATTGCAAACAAGTAAAATGCACAGGTTGATCTGTGTCTTTGCTTTTAACACATGGAATGTACTTTGTCTGCACAACTAGAGCAATTGAAAGAAGGACTAGGTGGAAAGGGATCTGTGGTGTCCCAATGACCTTGCAAGGTTAGAAAGAGTAAAGTAGGTTAGACCTGGCCCAGAGGTTATAAAACTTGAGTACATTCTCAAATTCAAAATAAAGCACACTGATTGGCTGCTTCCGAGCACATGCTCGGAGGCAGCCAATCAGTGTGCTTTATTTTGAGTTTGAGATTATTCTCAAGTTTTATAACCTCGAACCCAGACTAGACAAGATGTGGCATAACACTCTTTCTTTCATGGTATGGCTCTTATATCAACAAGTCTGTAGAAATAATTATAAGAGACTGCCATACCAAGCATCTTCAATAACAGTCTGAAGGTGCCAAATATGACACTTGGCTATAGCCAGGATCAATTTACAGTCTAAGATAACAGAAAGATGAGTTCTTATATAAAAGACTATATCTAGGTTCTCAAGTTAATGCTTTAAATGCCAAAAATGACAACAGCTGAATTTGCCAACAACATATTTTCAGATGAGGGCCCTAATCTGGATCATCTTTGTTTGCTCTCTAGTCTTTAACCCATTGCATTCTGGGTATTTTTTGTCGTCTGCTGAAATTGTCATCTGCATCAAAAATCAAGAATATTTTGACAATATTGGTCTAACTAACTCTTGTAGAAATGATGTCTAGACAGCAAACAGTTTGGATCTCAGATCAGGCCCCACATTTGTGGGGCCTGATCTGGATCCAAACTGTTTGCCCAGCCGAATGGAATGGGTTAAATTCTCAATATGATAGAGCTTGGATGAAACATTTTTTTCTTTTAAAGTTTGCAGACATAGGTTTGCTGTCTGTTTTATGGCACTTCAAGGGTTAAAACAGCTGTTGCTGTTTAATGGGTCACGAAAGGCAAACCAAAACAGATCATCCAGATGACATCAAAGCAGCCCCTGTGGGAAGGGAAGCGAAACATTGCCACGTTTAGAGTTATCTTTCTTGGAAAAGGTTTCTCCACAGACCTTAAGACACTGTTTGTTTAGAGTAAGCTCATCTGTTACATTTTATGACTGACAAGGAAATCATGCATCTGTGCCATCTTCATTTATTATCATAGACATGAAATCTTAGAAACATAACACGCACTGTAGCATCTGTGACACACATTTTTTTTTATTAAATATTACATTGTATCTTGCTGACTTGCAAGTCTCTATTTATTCCATTATTAGACAGGTTTTTTTTCCAAAAATCTAGATTTGTCATAAAATAGATCTAGATTTTTGGGATTGCTTGAGAATTACTCAAGACTGTTTTAGATATTTGAACCATGACATGAAAACACCAACAAAGTGGCTTATGAGCCTAGTGAAGACTCAGAACAGCCCAGTCTGATCAGAGTCTTTGCTGTTGCCATAAAAGTACCTTAGACCCTTAGCTACCATTTAAGCACATGGCAAAGACTCTGATCAGACTGGGCGGATGCCCAGGCTGATGTGAGTCTATGCTGGGTGCACATGCAGCTTTGTTGGTTTTATTGGTATCAGCACATTTGGAGATTGTCATTTTAGGGGGAGAAAACTCCTGTATAAACACCGAACAGATATTGTAACTGCTTTGCTGAACATCCCTGAAAAGCCCCAATATGGCTGATTTTTTTTTTTAATTACATTACTGTTATTCCTACATGAAAACACATGGTCATTTCTTAGAAATGTCTCCCTGATGCATTAAAAGCATGATGCAGACACCAAGTGGGTACAAAACTTTGTACAGGTGAGCTAAAAAAAACTTTACTGCTGATGCAAATGCTGATATGAATACTGCTCTTCCACTACTTTCTTGGACTCTTCCTCTTCTTTCTTAGACACGAATAAGAAACAAAAATGTCTATATATCAGATGCTCACACAGTATGAAGAACAGTTACTCATCAGCAAAGCTCACACGGACCCCTTCCAATCCTTTACTGTAGGGGTGTAACAATACATTGGACTATCGATATATCGCAATAGTTACACTGGCAATAGTCACTATCGATAGGGAAAGCTGCAATGTCAATACTATCGGCAATAGTGTTTCCAATATCGCAACAGTTTCAATAGTTTCTAGACATGCATCTTTTTCTTGAAGGAAGTATTTTTAACTAAAAGAATTATAGGAAAGGATGTGTTTTAGCTTGTATTGGATTTCAAAGAATGGAAAATATAACATTTTCTTGTATTTTGTTGTCATGTTGTGTACATTGTGAAATGACAGTCATTTAAATAATGCTTTTTAGCCACAAACCTATGGGAACAAACAAGACTTTATACATAAAAGAAGAATTTCTGGATAAGAATGCTGTCTCCAATAGTTATTGCAATGCATTGCAATAGTAACCTGCAATAGTAATAGTATTGCAATAGGGATATCTGCAATAGTAATAGTATTGCAATAGTCATTTTGGCCTGCAATAGCCACCCCTACTTTACTGTGATGCCAATACTGACCTCCATACATGTATTTCAGTGAACATCAGAAACATAAAAACATTTCTGGACCTTACCTGACTGCTGATCTCTGTAATGACATTCCCATAAATGGCTCTGTAGGGCACTCCGAGGCCCCTGGAAGGTACAGCCCAGGCTTGATTTGATACATTTTGTAATAGCACCACGACATCTGTAAAAGATCAGAATACATTCAGCTGGAACATAGTTTAAAACATGGGATGGACTGAACTAGAAGTGACAGTCTCTTCAACTTTATTCTACTAATTTGGATGGCACTCTTACAGGAAAGAATTGACCTCCTGTGACCTTGAAAATGGGGTCAAGGTCACCCAAAACAAATCATTCCAATTACAGTCAAACCTGTCTAAAGGGGTCACCCCAGGGGACCCACAAAAATTGGCTGCTTAAGACAAGTGACCCCTTAATACAGGTTCATTTGCACAGTATTTTGGTTTAAGGGACCCAAAAAAGTGGCTGTCAAAGACAGGTGGCACCTTAATACAGTGACCCCTTAAGACAGGTTTGGCTGTACATCTCCCAGTGATATATCTATGCAAGTTTGGTTAAAATCCACCCATCCATTCAGGAGATAGAAAGCAGACAAGGCATTTTTCAACACTCTTTGACCTCCTGTGACGTTGGAAAGGGTCAAGGTCACCAAATCTAATTATTTCTTTACCATCTCCAAGTGATATATCTGCACAAGTTTGGTTAAAATCCATCCATCCATTCAGGAGACAGAGAGCAGACAAGGCATTTTTCAACACTCTTTGACCTCCTGTGACCTTGAAAATAGGGTCAATGTCACCAACATCTAATCAGTTCTTCATCATCCCCCAATGATGTATCTGAGCGAGATTATCCATCCTTTCAGGAGATAGAGTGCAGACAAGGCATTTTTTCAACATGCCTGACCTCTTGTGACCTTAAAAATGTGGTCCGGGTAACCAAAATCTATAAATTCTTTCCCCCCTCTCAATAATGTATCTGTGCAAGTTTAGTCACAAGAAAATCGGTGAAACCAATGGATGCTCCCTGAAGGCTTGGAATAGGAGAATGGGTATCCTGGTGAAGGAGTGATTTTCTGTGTAAATTAAATACAATTTAAAATGGAAAAAAGTAATTCTCTTCAATACTTTTAAAGCTATGCTCTGGATATGCATACAACTGACTGAGACACAGTTATGGTTCTTCTGCTCTGCACTTCTTGTCATTGCCCTCTATTATCAATATGTGAAGTTTCGTTCATGTTTTCTTAAATATGTACAGAGATATACTCCAGACAAGCTTAATAACGGAAAAAATTAGGAAGGGAGCTAATTCCGTAATTACTTAAGGTAGGGTTATAGTTCTTAAGCTCTGCACTTCCTTTCATTACCCTCTATCAATGTGTGAAATTTCTTTTTTTTTTTCTTTCAATACTTCCTAAGATATGCTCCATACAAGCAAAATAAAGCAAAAATTAAGAAGGGAGCTAACTCTGTAATTACTTATGACAGGGTTATCGTTCTTGTGTTCTGCACTTTCATTCATTGCCCTCTATTAGTGTGAAGTTTCATTAAGTTCCCTTTTGTAGTTTCAGAGATATGCTCTGGACATGCAAAATATTGAAAAAAAAGGAAGGGAGCTAACTTTGTAAATACTTAAGACAGGGTTATGGTTCTTTTGCTCTGCACTTCCTCTTATTGCCCTCTTTCAATGTATGAAGTTTCATTTAGTTCCCTTTTGTAGTTTCAGAGATATGCTCTGGATATGCAAAATATTGAAAAAAATAGGAAGGGAGCTAACTGTAAATACTTAAGACAGGGTTATGGTTCTTGTGCTCTGCACTTCCTCTTATTGCCCTCTTTCAATGTATGAAGTTTCATTTAGTTCCCTTTAATACTTTTGGAGATATGCACCGGACAAGCTTAATATTGAAAAATTTGAAAGGGAGCTAACTTCGTAATTACTTGTGATGGGGTTACAGTTCTTGTGCACTGCACTCCTCTCATTGTCCTCTATCAATATACACAGGGTATAATCGATTCCGCTAATTTTCGCTTCCTGCAGAGACTGTACATCATATTTGGCTTCCGCCGAGACTGTCCACGAACTCTTGCTTCCTGCCGAGACTTCTGTACATGATAAATGGCTTCCTGCAGAGACTGTCCGTGTGATTCTGCTTCCTGCCGAGAGCCTCGGCAGGAAGCAGAATCACGCGGACAGTCTCGGCAGGAAGCCATTTCTCGAGGACAGTATCCTCTGCAGGAAGCAAGAGTTCGCGGACAGTCTCGGCGGAAGCCAAATATGACGGACAGTCTCTGCAGGAAGCGAAAATTGGCGGAATCGATTATACCCTGTGATATATGAAGTTTCATTTAGTTCCCCCTTATACTTTCAGAGATATGCTCCGGACAAGCAAAATATTGAAAAAACTGGAAAGGGAGCCAACTTCGTAAATATTTGTGACATGGTTACAGTTCTTGTGCACTGCACTTCCCCTCGTTGTCCTCTGTCAATGTGTGAAGTTTCATTTAGTTCCCTCTTATACTTTCAGAGATATACTCCAGACAAAAGTGTGACAGATGGCAGACAAAGCGGCAACTATATGCTCACCCTTCGGGGAGCATAAAAATCCATCCATCCCTTCAGGAGATAGAGTGCAGACAAGAAGCTATGCCGACGCAGATGCTGAAAGTGTACCCATTTACCATTAATGCTTATGAAAATTTCATGAAAATTTAGAATTCTCCTTTCTTGTAATGGTTCTTTAACACCCATAAGCATTTCATAATTTAGTTTCCTTTTTTCATGAAACTTCACAATGACACTCAAGTTTGGTGAAAACAAAACAGTAGTGAATATTTCCCAATTTACCGTAACTGCTTGTCTGATGCTCTGGCAATGATTTATTTAAGAACAATTCATTGAATCTGCAATAACCGGCTGGTACAAATTGAGATAATACTTTAATCTGATATCAGTCCTTAGGAAATAAAGCTAGACCACAAAAGACACTATTCTAATATATCTTAAGCCAAGGCTCAGACAAGAAATAGCTAGTCAGTGCAGTTTCAGACATACAAAACTAAAATCCATCATGAGATTGAAAGTTGCAGCGCTTATATTATTCTAACTGTCCTTTCAGACCATGAAACAGGTGGGTGAATGTCTACAGTACAAACAGTTCTTCAAATCATGGATAGGGAACAGGTGGCTGAATGTCTATAGTATATATGTACACAGCTCTTAAGACCATAGAACGTAGTGGAACAGTCTTCCAGAGATATAGCATAAAGCAAATATCAGCATTTTCATGGTAACATTTAAAATCCCCAGAGACCGACCCACACACATCATTGAGAAGAAGTGACATTTTCTGTAATTAGCCTAATATTGCTTATTCCTTATCTCCATTATTTTCATAAGGGACATGAAAAACATATTAAGAGACCTACTTAAAGGTCAATGGGTAGACAGTCAGGGGAAGCAACTCTACAGTTTCATTTTTGTCTCCCTTTTGAATAGGGGTCAACTCTTAAAGGAAAGATTTTGCTCCTCTAGGAGCAAAATCTTCCCTTTACGAGTAGACCCCTTTTTGGAAAGGTTTGTCAGTCAAGAAAGGGAAAAAGAAGTTATAAAGTTCTCTCCAATTGATAAATCCTTTATGCATGGGTGGTAAACATTGGAACGAGCTCCAAAAGGAGGTATCGGTATTTTGTTCCAACGGCACATCCGGGAACATTAGAGATCGCTCCAAAGGACAAAAACCGGTAAACAAAGGTAGGTATCAGTGGCTTTTATGAAAAAATTCGAAGTATTAAGCGCCAGATGGTTAATTATCGCGATGTTGTTCGGTGTAGAAATAGTTTCTGTGTGTGTGTGGTCCGAAAATTCGGTTGAAATCGAAATAGTTTCCACGTGAATCCCACAACCGAGTCGAACTCGAAGTTGGTTTTCCCTCAACAAAGAGACCTCTGTGCATAATTTATCGTTTTACACTAAAAATACAGGCCTGGTACGCTAGTCCTGGTTGAACAAGCACTCTATATCACCTCTCAGGTCAAAAAAAGGCAATCATGAGAATTATTTAAACAAATGATGGTGAAAATACGATTGGAGATCGTTCCAGCGGCCGGAGCTCGTTCCAAACTGAATGAGATCGTTCCCAGGGCTATCTTTTATGATCTAATAAAATCAACAAATAGCAGATTACTTCGCTCTTGAGTACTTCTCATTTTGTGATTTTTGTTTGTAGACAATCCCTAGTCACTTGATGTCTTCCAGAGGCTGCTTATTTCACTATGACACTCCTTGGGTCTTACATACAGTATATCTACGTTGTAGTCCTATGTTATAGGTCTATATTTTATTTTTAGATAATTTCTAAGATCTCTTATTGAAATGGCGTCCAGAAGTCAGAATGAACCTACTACTTCAACAAGTAGGCCTACGATCAGTACATGTAAAACTTATCAATGTATCGTACAAACAACCATTGTCATGCAATGACCAACGTGATCAGGGGCTGGTTGTTCAAACCATCGTTAGCCTAACGACGCTGTTAAAGGGTCAACTTGTTAAGTATATGCCGACTACATGATCAAACACAGTTATTTTTGCTGGAAAAATGTGAGAATCTCTTGCAGTGCAGAAGAATCTCACATTTTAACAACATAGAAACAGTGTATTTGTAATCTTTAAATTTTGAATTTAAACGAAATGTTCACTAACGGCGTTGTTAATTTTCAACAACCGGCCCCTTAGCATTAACTGTTGGTTGAGAAAATTCGATAGACTTTCTATTCAATTTATATAGAAATTTGGGGCACATATAAAAAGCAAGGCCGAAAAGAACGATTAAAATATAACTGCTACAATAGTACGAAATCATCAGTTTTAAAGGATCGTTTATCGGGCAGTACACAAAGTAACTACAAAATTTTGATGGCAATCGATGCTAGATACTACTATACCATGCAATTACGTATCACAGGAAACAACAGGCCGGGTCATGGCAGATTTTCATCATCTAGTTGAAATGTGGAACGAACTTTTTTAATACAGTTGAAAAATGAATGCATTATTTTCGGTTATTGGATATAAAAATATTCAAAAGAAAACCGAGAGAATCAAAGTCACAATGAAATAAGGCAGCCTCTGGAAGACATCAAGTGACTAGGGATTGTCTACAATTCTAACACAGTGCGCCTATAGAAGCAATGGAAAGCTGCCGTGTTTTATTCTGCAACAATTCACTGTTATGGAGCGCGTGAGTCTAATTGCTGATGTCATTGCAATTACTGACGTAATTTTGTGACGTTTTGAGACGTTAGACGGTGTAACGTCGCTTTTTCTTTCAAAAATCGCCATAAAAACGTATATTTGTCTTAGATACAGTTAAGAATATTGGCGGGAGCATGAACGCGCTGGCAGAAAGGTTGGGAGAGTTTGAATGAAAAGAATATTTTTTCAGCGTTTTTGATTGTTAGAATCGAAATAGTTCAGCTCTAGCATTGAATTGTTGAGTAATAATTCACTGTTTGTCGGTCAGTTGTAAGTAGATATATCACTCGCGCTCCGCGCTCGTGATATGATCCACTTTACAACTGACCTCCACACAATGAATTATTACTCAACAATTCACTGCTAGAGCTGATCTATTTCTTAAACAAAAATCACAAAATGAGACTAACTCAATGGCGGAATAATCTGCTATTTGTTGATTTTATTAAATCATAAAAGATAGCCCTGGGAACGATCTCATTCAGTTTGGAACGAGCTCCGGCCACTGGAACGATCTCCAATCGTATTTTCACCATCATTTGTTTAAATAATTCTCATGATTGCCCTTTTTGACCCGAGAGGTGATATAGAGTGCTTGTTCAACCAGGACTAGCGTACCAGGCCTATATTTTTAGTGTAAAACGATAAATTATGCACAGAGGTCTCTTTGTTGACAAAAAACTGGGGGAAAACCAACTTTGTGTTCCACTCGGTTGTGGGATTCATGTGGAAACTATTTCGATTTCAACCGAATTTTCGGACCACACACACACAGAAACTATTTCTACACCGAACAACATCGCGATAATTAAGCATCTGTCGCTTAATACTTCGAATTTTTTCATAAAAGCCACTGACACCTACCTTTGTTTACCCGTTTTTGTCCTTTGGAGCGATCTCTTACGTTCCCGGATGTGCCGTTGGAACAAAATACCGATACCTCCTTTTGGAGCTCGTTCCAATGTTTACCACCCGTGTTATGAGTAGACCCCTTTCTGGAAAGGTTTGTCGGCCAAGAAAGGGAAAAGGAAGTCATAAAGTTCTCTCCAACTGATAAATCCTTTATGAGTAGACCCCTTTTTGGAAAGGTTTGTCGGCCAAGAAAGGGAAAAAGAAGTCATAAAGTTCTCTCCCTTTGATGAAATGGCAGAAAAACATGGCGTAGTACCAATGCAACTTAAATATTCATACAGTGTGTCCGAATAAATAGTACAGACCCATATCAGAATGCTCCTACGCTTAAAGACATTGTGTGGTTTGTTTTATTCTTTGAATCCACTGCTGCTCACAGGCTAAGTTAGGCTGCTCACAGGCTAAGTTAGTAAATAGAAGCTTACACACTCATCTAGGGAGTTCCTGAAAGGGCAGGGTCTCCAGCAGGGCCTCTGTGCAAACAATGCCACTATTTTCCACATGTCCAGGCTTGGAGTGAGTGACCTCCGGTTTAAGATTCCACCAACAACTAGGTCATACGGAGACTGGACCTTGGTTTAAGGTCTCATCCGAAAGACCAGAGAAGTGGGGATCGATCTTGCGCCCCCTGGATTGGTAGTCCGCATATTATCCACTACTCCAGGCTTGGATGATGACGGAGTGCTAACACTGACCTATCTAGTATACTGTATACCGTTTTTTCCTACTTGACAGAAAACAGCTGCTTCCTAATATGGCTAACTGTGCTCCAGAAGTCAGAATTTTGGAGTTCTAGTTTCACACAAAAACTTTTCATTTCTCATTAAATCTATTTAAGTTGATAGGACTCTCATATGACTGAACTCAATAAAAAAATGCAATCATCATCTGACCAGCTGAAGAGGACTTTTATTATATGCTATTTTTTATCGAGAAAACAATAAGAAATCCCCAAAAGATTGCTTTTTTCTGCAATGCTATTGCTCCATTCATTGTATGGCCATGGGTTGTTATACTGGTGACTTTAACCAGATATTCTTTTTAATAATACATTTTGCTTGGGGAATTCACATAGAATTAATGATTCAGGATCATATTTTTTTCCGTTTTCTCCCAAAATGGACTTTGCCGCCTCCGGTTCTGGTGGATTCTGACATTCAGACAGTAAGTCGGCAAGTCAGTCAGCTATCAATAATACCGCTATGACCTAAACGTTGAACAGAAAAGCCAGAGCAAACAGTTTAGACCCTGATCAGACTGCTCCTTTAAGAGCAGTCTGATTAGGCTCTACACTATTTGCCATTCAATCAGCCATTTTTTCAACATGTCATAACATATGGCGGTCAACTCATTCCAGTTTCAGGAAAGTGACAGTTATTGATGTGAAAATGTCACAATATTTACATGAAATATGGTAATTTAGCCATCGATAATAATTTTGCTAACAATGGTCCATCTTGATCAAGTCATTGGTCAAAGAAATTGGTTTTTACCGGCTGACTTGGTGGTCTAACAGGGATTAATACAATTATTTCGGACAGCCAATTCTTTACAGTGGCTACTAGCTGTTGTTAAAACAAGGCCTGTTGGTGGACAGAGAGAGCTTGCCTGTGATACATGTGAAAAAAACAACAACAACAAAACAATTTGTGACACCAATGTCAATAGCACAGCCAAAGCAGCCCAGTAAACACCCGACGTTTGGACAATGTTGACCCGACACTGAGGCAAAGTCCATGATGTTTTGATAATGTTGCCTAGACATTTTACCCACGTCGCTGCTTCAGTGCAAGTGGGTGGTACAATCGATATGCTTCAAGTCAGTTTAAATCCTAGCCTACAGCCTGGATACGATCTGTGAATTTATAGCTCTTTCAAGAGTATTTCGGTCTTACTGGAGCAAAATACTAGTTATCCACCAGTAACTGTTAGTGAACAGGCATTACCTTGATTTGAATCAAACCCCTGACCTTTGGAATGAGTCCAGAGTGTTAGCCTCTCTGCCAACATATCTGGATTTTGGACTAGCAAATTATATGCCTAAAAAGAAGATTCACAGCATATAGACAAAGAAAAACTGTCAGTAAAAGCCAAGATTTTGGGATTTTCCCTACTTAATAAGATGTATAGCTACACCTCCATGCATACTTGTAGATCTGAGTCACACCAAGAATGTCACTCAAAAGCCACCTGATAGTGTATAACTGGCCAGTGCAATAACAATTTAGCACTTGACATAGTCCCACAAACAAAATGGCATGTGTTCCATGTCCCACATAACTCCTCCGAGTTTTGCCCCTTCTGAGTGCAATATGGTTAAAGTAGGCATAGTTTTCGAAACTATGAATTACACCACTTTGGTTTGGCCATAAACCACCAAGGTACTCACCTATGTGTTAAATGAGCATCTAATTCTGAGCGGGGAAGGACCTCCTCACAGTAATCAACATTCGGACAAACCACCAACAATTTATCCAGCAACCTGAAAATATATATAGAATGATATGTGTATGTGTTTGAAAGGACAAGGTTCACGAAGAGACAAAATCGGCCCTGTCTCAGAAATTGATGAAATTTTACTATATCATATTTATATGTTTTCTGTTATTGAAAATGGATTTTTTTAAGTCTCGCGTGTTATTTACGCAATTGTGACGTCATTAAAACACCCTACCCCACGCGACGTACTTAATGATTTTATGACGTTAACGACGTTATTCAACTTATAAGTTTGCTGTGTAGCGTTTTTCCGTTTGCTCTGTGTTGCCACTCTTAAACGAGGTCGATTAGATGTTGCTATTTCTTTTCTGTGGGAGCTCATATGTATATGTTAATCTTTATAATTAACCTCAACCCCCCTCCCCCAACAAACACACACCACCACCACCACCACCCCCCGTCCCCCCTCCTGCCACCCGCGTTTGTCCAGCTTGAAGGTATTACATGTTATACTGACAGTTGAAGAGCTTGGAAAGTCTGTGGATTTCAATTTTTGGTGTACTACCATATTTGATAAGGCACTTTTATTTCTGAGTCCGGTGTAAGTTTTTGTATAGAATTTTGTCCGCAAAACAAAATTTTGTTACATGTACGTACGTTTTATTTTGCGGACGAAATGCGAAGCGCAAACTAATTCCGAGCAAAACTGCTGTTTGTCATTCGTGACAATTTGTTTATGTTTTTATCAGATTAGTTTTGCAGTTCTGATGTTCTGAGAAGAAATAATAATAATAATAAACAGAGATGATATTCTTTCCTATGTCGTTATCCGTCAAAATTCGGCACATACCTAAGTGCTTGTGGACGGACGATGGTGCCGGGTAGTTTTCAGTGTAAAGGAGTCCGATTATTTGGTAAACAGTGGAGCAAGGGCCTACTGTGCATGAAGTAGGTGCGGGTGCGGATTTTTCGGACATTTTATTCTCCTCTAGCATGTCTTTTCTTTCTCCATCTCCCTGGATGACGGCTCTATGTATACAATGTAGACTGAAATATTTCAGGAAGCGGAAATCCTTGGTGTTCCACTACACACAATCTATCAATATCATTGATATGACTTAAATACTGTTGAAACGGACATAAAATCAAAAGTTAGCCATCCATCTCATGCGACCTGACCTGATGCACAGTAACCACCCCACAAAAATTTATCACTAGCAATTCAACGAGGAATCATAGATTTAAGAGCTTTTTATTTTTCCCCACTAAAATAATTTCTTAAATATTCTTTTATAGTAAAATGTGAAATGCACTTTTTCATTTGAAGTTTTTGTCATCTACATGTAAATAAATATATCGAACTCAAAGTCTCTTCTTTGAATACGAGAAAACAAGGACAGACTCGGTGCCAGGATGCGCATATGATGGATCTGGGGAGCGGGGAGG